>FLMG01001845.1:31826-42402 GCA_900088475.1 Hyphochytrium catenoides | reverse complement strand
CTCTCTCTCTCTCTCTCTCTCTCCCCTCCGTTCAGGCTGGACAAGGCTCTTCGGCCCTTCGAGCTCGTCTCCCTGATGCCGATTCTCTGGTCTCTGTCTTGCAACAAGCGCTGCAGACAAATGACGACGCGATGCTGGAACACTGTCTCGCCACTGCAGATGCAAAGGCAAGTGATCCTAAGGCAATCTTCTCTCTTCTCATTATCTCTCCCACATTTTGGTTAACTATGGGGTCTCTTAGGCATCTCTCTTTTTTCTCTTTCTCTCTCTTTCTCTCCTCTTTTTTCTTTTCTCGTTCTCTTACTGCTCTCTTACTCTTCTTCCTCTCCTGGTTTTGCAATCTTTTTCTTCTTTCGCGCTTCTTGTCTCCTAGCTTTCTTGACCTCTTCTCAGACTTTATTCTCTAGGGAATCCCGCAGTTCTCCTTCTTGATCATACCTTCTCCATCTCTCTCTCTCTCTCTCTCTCTCGCGCTCGCTCTCTCTCTCTCTTTCTCTCTCCCTCTAAAAGTGTCTTTTCTCTCTAGTCTAACGCTTCTCCTCTTTCTTTCCCCCGCTGGTGTCTCCCCCGCTGTCTCTCTCTCTCTCTCTGCAGGTGATCAACACGACGCTGGCACGTCTCCCTCTTCCCCGCCTTCTCCCCTTTCTCTCCAAAGTTGTGGACAAGTTCGAGAGAAAGCCGACGCGCGGTCTCTCTCTCTCTGTCTGGATCAAGGCCGCTCTGACGCTTCACGCGAGCTATCTCATGACGGTTCCTAACCTTGTCCAGCACCTCGCCACACTCTATCATGTAGGAAGAGAAGGAGTAGTCCTCTCTCTCTCTCCTCTATCTTGTCCTCTCTCTCTCTTTCTCTCTCTCTCTCTCTCTCTCTCTCTCTGTCTCTCTCTCTCTCTCTCTCTCTGTCTGTCTGTCTGTCTATTTCTCTTGTAGGATTCTTAACTTTTTCTCGCTCTTCTTCATGGTTCCCGCAATGTTTCACATTTGGTGTCGTTTCCCTCTCGTCTGCCCTCTGCCCCTCTTTTCCCCATCCTCTCTCTATGTGCCTTGTGCCCATGGACGCTTGGTCCCTTTCTCTCTCTCTCTCTCTCTCTCTCTCTTTGTCTTCTTTTCTCTTCACCTTCAACCTTCTATCCGCACCTTGCTCTAGACTCCCCACACTAGTCTCTCTCTCTCTTTTCTTTCTCCCTCTCTCTTCTACTCTCTCTCCACGTCTCTCTCTCTCTGTCGCTACGTCTACCTTTCTCTCTACGTCTACATCTCCCTTGTTAAAGTTGTTTTTCTTGATCTTTTTCTTCCTCCAGCCCGGCGCTGATCTCTCTGTTTCTCACTTTCTGTTCTCCCTTCTAACCCTCCCTTCTCTCTCTCTCTCCGCCCTCTCTCTCTGTCTCTTTCTCTCCCTCTCTCTCTCTCTCTCTCTCTCCACTTTTCTCTCTCTCTCAAAAGACGATTGACTCTCGGGTTGGAAGTTTCAAGCGGTTTTTGAAGCTTTCTGGACGTCTTGAGCTGGTGCTCGCACAAATTAACAGGAGAGAGGAAGCGCTGCAGAGCGAGAAAGAGAAGAAACCTCTTCAGGTGTATGAGGAAGGTAAGAAACAACGAGATAAAGATTGACAGAGGAGAGAGAGAGAGAGATAAAGAGAGAGAGAGAGAGAGAGAGAGAGAGAGAGAGAAAGTAGAGTGCCAGTGCCGGAGATTGAGCAGGAGAGACAAAGAGCGAAGACGTAGCGGGAAGCTTTACTTCCGGAGAGGCGCGCGAGAAACTGAGAGAAAGCAGACAGACAGAGAGAGAGAGAGAGAGAGAGAGAGTAGAGAAGAGTATCATCGAGAGACACTGTAAAAAAGAGAGAAGACTAGTCTGGGGAGGGAAGAAGAGGAAAGCTAAAATATGTTTGTCCTCTTCACTCCTTAAGGAACAAGCGAAGAAGAAGAGGACGAAGAAGAGAGAGAAGCCCTAGAAAACGGAGAGATGAATAGCGAGAGAGAGGAAGAAGAAGACGAAGAAGAGGGAGAAGACGACTCAGAGATGGAGGAAGAAGACGACGAGGAAGAAGATGAGGAGGAATAAGTCTCTCTCTGTCTCTCTCTCTCTTCTTCATGAGACACTATTTATCGTGATCTTTTTCTGGCTGTTTTTATAATATAGCAGAGCAGTGTTATAGGCTTTTTCTGTGCATTTTTGTGGCAAAGAGTAACTCTCTCTCTCTCTCATCTATCTTGCGCTCTCTGATGCGTTTGTCTCCCACCTATGCTCTCTCTTCTTTCTTCAAAAAGAGAGAGAAGAGGCACCTCCTTACCCTATGTTCTTATCCTTTGGATGTCTTCTGTGGACCGCGCGGAGAGAGAGAGAGAGAGAAAGAGAGAGATCATATGCCAATTGACGGATAGTATACACCGAGCATCGGGGCCCAGTCAGAGAATAAGAGACAGAGAGAGAGACAGGCTATGCCGTTGCAAGGTGCTGTTAACGTCAGGCTCCTTGGTTGACAACCTGTCCTCTGAGAAATAAGGAGACAAGAGAGAGAGTGAGAGAGAGAGAGAAGGGGCCCCATAGGTTTCTTCCCGAGACGCGTTTCTTCTCTTTTATGGTTGTTTTCCGTTGTTGTTTTTTTCTATTTTTAGGTGTTCGACTCTCGAAGTAGAGGCTTTGCTTGCGTCTTTCCAGGTCAAAGAGAGAGAGAGAGAGAAAAAGAGACTGCCTGTTGAGGAGGAGGCGGAGACAGAGGAGAGAGAGAGAGAGAGAGTAAAAGTGGAGATACTGGCGTCTAGCGCCCTCCGCCCGCCTTCAGGACTGATGTTGGGACAGCGACGGAGGACGGACTGCTGCCAGAGCTGACCTTCAACGCCGCCGTTGAAGCAGAAGAGAGAGGAGAAGAGAGAGACAAAGCAGATGAAGAAGAGAGAGACAAAGAAGATGACGAAGACAGGGAAGAGGAGGAGGAAGAGAGGCGAAGAGGATGAGAGAGAGAAGGCTTCCCAAAGGTAGGAAGCACCGCTCCCTCTCCCCCCGAGGCAAGGACTCCCTTTGTATGGGAGAGAACAGGCTTGACCATCCCCAGCATTCTTCCTCCTGCTCCTCCTCTCCCTCCCGCTGAAGTTTTGAGAGAGAGAGAGTTGCCTCTTCCTCCCTTTCCTCCGATCACTCTTGCTGCCGCGCTCACAGGCTTCTGTTTCTGAGCAGAGCGCTGGTTATAAGCCTGTAAGCCACCCTTTACCTTCGAAGAGAGAGGGTGGACTTTCGCTTTCTCTCTCTCTCTCTCGCCAAGAGAAGAATGAGAAAGGAAAGATGGAGGTGTCTCTCTCTGGGTCACCTTTAATGGCTGTACCTTCTCCACGGATGAGGTAGAAGAGAGAGAGAGAGACGAAGAGGAAGAAGAGAGAGAGAGATTCGAATGTCCTTCATTCTCATCGACAGCGCTTCTCTTCACGAATCTTCCTTTAATCCTTGGACGATCATCAGCCAACTTCTTTCTGCAGTCGTACTTGATGCATTTCTTCCACACTCTTCGCAGTCTTTTTGCATGGAAACGCGCTACTCTTTCTCTTCTTTGAGCGACAGTATACGCGCCAATCTTCTTCTCTTCATCTGTTCCCACAGGAGCATTTCCCGAGCCGAGAGAAGAGAGAGAGAGAGAGCTTGTGGGCGTAGAGATGGCAGAAGAGGAAGAGACAGCCGTCCCCATGAGAGTCTTCCCGCTAGGACATGTGCCAGGCATCTTCTTTGGGGTTGAAGAGGAAGAGAGAGACGGAGAAGGAGAAGAAAGAGGCGTCTTGGTCTGTTTCCTCTGCGTAATGTCGACCAGTTCTGGCTCTTTCTTCATCCTCTTCGCTCCATGACTAAGGCTTAACGCCTTGTCCAGGCCGAGTTCTAATGGGGAGAAGCCAAGCAGAGAGAGAGAGAGAATAAAGGAAGAGATCAGAAGAAACATCCACATAAAGAGAGAGAGAGAAAACTGCTGAGAGGAGAGAAGAGAAAAGGTGAGAGTGAAAAAGAAGACTTGCACCTAGTAGTACTCTAAACAAGAGGAGAGTTAGAATGTTCAAGCAAAGGGAAGGGCGACACATAGAAAAAGAGGAGGAGAGAGAGAGAGCGCGAGAGAGAGAGATGAAGAGAAAAGCTGCATTGCGAGAGAAGAGAGAGCTGGCAGCAGAGGAAAGAGTGGCAAAAGGTTCAAATGGACAGAGAAACAACCATAACCTTTCCGAGTACACACCTGAAGATGAGAAAGAGTCATCGGTAGACCTCTTCAGGGCCATAGAAGAGGAAGACGATATATTGGGAAGCTCAGGAAAAGAGTTGGCGAGACTCTCTCCCATCGACGGAAGATCCAAGTTTCCCAGAACACCTCCTTCTCCCTCAAAAGGAAAAGAGAAGAACTCAAAGGACATTCTTCTCTCTTTCCCTATGGTCCAGTCCATCCCTGCATCTAACTCACTCAGCCGTCCCAGATGGTCTCCCGAAGAGAGAGAAGAGCCTTCTCTCTCTCCCTCTCCCTCGGAAGAGACAGAAGCATGGTCCGTGACTCCTGTCCCAGCTTCCAGGAGCTCGTCTATCTCTAGAGATAGGCTCTCAAAGCCCTCTCTCTTCCCAACAAACTCGAAATCGTCATACATTGAGCTCTGAAGGTCGAAACTCATGATCAGAAGCGAACTATAGGTTCCGTTCTTGAAGACGGAAGAAAGATTGTCAGAGAGAGAGAGAGTGAGAAAGAGAGACAGAGCAACCCTCTTTTGGATGGCAGTTCTCTTTCTTTTCTCAGTCTTTTCTCTCTTCTTATTCTTCCTCTTTCCTCTGTCAGTTCTTGAACGGCATATAATTGGAGGTTATGCTTCTTCTCATGAGCTCCGGTCCCTCAGGTGTCAATGTTAGGTGTCGAGGTACTCGAGTTTATCAGTCAGAAAAGAGAGAGAATGATGTGAAGAAAAGAAGCTTAGCCTCCTAGAGAGAGAGAGAGAGAGAGAGAGAGAGGCCAAGGGAGAGAGAGAGGAAGAGGCCAAGAAGAGAGCGAGTGAGAGACGTGGAAGAGGGGAAAACAAAGAGTACGGCACAGCGATGTGTGTGTGAGAGAGAGAGAGAGAGAGAGAAGAGAGAGAGAAAAGAGAGAGAGAAGAGAGAGGTAAGTGGCTGGACCTTCTTCAATGATAAGAATAATCAGGGAGAACATATGGCCTAGCCCTAGGCTAACCAAACGATAAAAGAGGGAACATGACGAGGTAAGGATAGATTCTTCCAAAGGTAAGGCCCGCAAGAACGAGACTGAGTCTCATCATTGTCCAAAAAGCTATGTAAAGAACAGCTTTAGAGCTTCATTCAATTGCTCTGTTGACCTCATCGCAGCGTTACGGCGGCTATGGCCGGAATTGTAATGTTGCCACGCGCGAGGTCTTTCTGTGCATTAGAACATGGCTCTATTCAGCTGCTAATAAGCCAACATCTACCAGATATAGCACTACGTTGAGCTCTACGGCGAACGGAGGCTTCAAGGGCGCCAGACTAGCAACCATTATCAGTAGCTGTGCCCTATCATTCTCAATGCTCTTTTGCCCGGCACGGCTCAATCGTAGCTTTTAGCTCTGGTGAACAAATTAGACTGTCTCATTCCTCAAGAGTGGCTATCACAAGATCTGTTTTTGCCATCTTTTCCTTGGAATCCAGCAGACAGCGGGAAGAAGCACCTTCTATTGCTCGAAGTGCGCGTCTGTCGTCGACCTCATGCCACTGATCAGGCTTGTCCATCGAGACATGAGATTTCTCCATGACAACGTCCATTTTCTTTCTAGCGAAGGAAAAGAAAGGAAAAGAGAAAGCTTTGACTTACCCCGATATCCACGCGCAAGCTCCACACCCTCCTGGAGCTATCCTAACTCCACTTCCCAACTCTGCGGCCCTCACCCACAGACCGAAGGACTCTGCCACCAGATCTCTGTCGCAGATCTCTATCAGACAATCTCCCAGACGATCTCTAAAATTGCATTTTTCTATTTTTTACTTTTCAAGTTGTAGCGGCGCCCCCCAACCGTCGGCTACCTAGGGTTGTCAGCGGCAACTTTCAAGTTATCCTTCCGTAATATACCAGGATAATGAAATTTATAATGGGTGAGTTGCCCCGGCTCCCCTTGTATGAGGAGGGGGTGGACTCCCTTGTAAGTCACTTGCAGGTCCAAAAAAAAGCTTTCCGAAAAGCGAACAAAGATTTTCGGACATGGATGAGCAGCGTAACGAGGATGGATGGGTTGGATTCGATTCCCTAAACAGAGTTATTGAGGGAAGCCGGGTGGGATGGATTCGCGCAATGACTGGCGGAGAGTGTATCGAATCCTATGATGGATCAGATCATAGATGGAATCAGAAAATAGATTTTTTCCGGAAGTATAGGTCTTGACTATTTTAAGTTTGCGTAATCCTCAACTTCCAAGCCGTCTCCCAGTTAGTCTAGGTGGTTAGGATACACGGCTCTCACCCGTGAGACCCGGGTTCGAGTCCCGGACTGGGAAATCATTTTTGTTTTCTTGTGACAAAGCAAAGCAAAGAAGTCATCAAACAACCTTGGAAGGAATTTTTGAGAAGCTTTTCAAACCTTAGTACAACAAAGTTTCAAGGTCTTCTGACCCTTTCCAATATTGAAGGAAATTTTTAAATTTCTTGAAACAAACAAATTCTTTCTTTTCTTGCGTGGCGGTGATGTTGTTGAAGACCATCATCCTGGACCAGATGTCATCAAGAGTGTTTTGCGCCATGCAGATTCGATATCCGAGCCCGTTATGACTGTTTGATTCGGATAAGTATGAGCAGATTCCAGAACGGGGACTGTTCTCTCTGATTGACGGATCGCAAGAGAGAGAGAGGGGGAGAGAGAGCACGCGCGAGAGAGAGAAAAAGAGAGAAAGAGAGACAAAGAGAGAGAAATAGTGAGGGTGTAGGGGGAGAGAGAGACAGACAGAGAAAGAGACAGAGACAGACAGAGAAAGAGACAGAGAGAGAGACAGAGAGAGAGAGAGAGATCACAAGTAGAAGAGCAGAACAAGGCGGGGAAATTTAAAAGTATGTACATACAAAGGGGAAGACAGAGAGACAGAGAGGGAGAAAGGAAAAGGGGAGAAAGAGAAGAGAGAAGAGACACAGAAAGAGAAAGAGAAGGAAAACTGCTACTTTTACAAAAGGTCATGCCGAAGAACTTGCTATCATCCCTGTGTTCTCTCTTCTCTCATCAACGTCTCTTTCTCTCGGTCTCTCTCTCTTCTCTTTTCTCTCTCTCTCTCTCTCTCTCCATCAATGCATCTCTTTCTCTTGCCTTCCGGTATACGCTTCTTTCTTCCTGCATCGGCTTCCTGTCTCTCAGACTGCACCTGCCGCCTTCCTTATTCTCTATTCTTCTGCGCCTTCAGGCCCTCTCTCTCTTTCTCTCTTTTCTAATATTCTCTCTCTCTTCTCTCTCTCTCTCTCTCTCTCTCTCTCTTTCAATCTCCTTCTTTCTGTTCTCTTCTCCCCTTCCATTGTCAAAAGCTCAACCATTTGGTTCTTGGTTTTGAGCTTGATCTTCTCAAGCTCTCTCTCTCTCTCTTAAAAAATTCCTAGCAAAGCCTTTCCTCTCTCTTAGATTCTTAGCGCACATCTTTCGAAAGAGCTTGCCTACAGCTCAGGACTCTCTCTCTCTCTTCCATCCAATCCTTATTCCATCCGATCCTTTATACAGTCGTGCTCTTCGTGCTCTTCTCTTTCCTCTCTTTATCTCTTTCCCTCTCTTTCCCTCTCTTTCCCTTGCTACGATGCTGACCAAAGGAGGCAATACTCGAGAAGAAGCAGAGTCTCTTCTTCCCCTACGGACAGGCAATAAACCCTTTTCTCTCTCCTACACGGAAGAAAGAGAGAAAGGAGAAGAGAAAGCTCTTCCGACGAAGAGAGAGAAAGCTCCTGCATCTCTTCTCGTTCCTTCTATCGCCAACTTCAGTGTCCAATACAATCTGTCTGACATCGGAATCACTCTCTTCATGATGAGCCGATGGTATCCGCCAGATCCCTGGGTGCCGTCTCTTCTCTCTTCCGTCGTCTATGGAGGATGCATCTTCGGACAGATCTCTTTCGGATATCTGGGAGATTTATGGGGAAGGAGAAAGGCAATGATCTTCACTCTCTCTCTCATTGCGTTGGGCGCGCTGGCCTCTGGGCTATTGGCTTGGGGCTCCGTGGAAGAGATTTATCTTGTCATTGCCGTGTCCAGGTTTATTATGGGAACAGGTGCGTGGCAGGATGCTAGTGGGCTCATCTCTCTCTCTCTCTCTCTCTCTCTCTCTCTCTCTCTCTCTCTCTCTCACTTTTTTTTCTTCTGAGTATCCTACGGATTTCTCCCTCTCTCTCACTCTTTCTCTCTTTTCCTTGAATCCTACGGATTTCTTCCTCCGTCTCTCTCACGGCCTTTGTCTCTGTCTGTCTCTCTTTCCTGTCCCTCTCTTTCGCTTTCTCCCTGTCTGTCTCCTTTATTTCTGCCTCTACGTCACAACTCTTCTTTGTCTTTCCGTTTCTGCGTCTTAGTTTTGTCGCTAGTCTCTCTCTCTCTCTCCCCTAGTTCCCTTCTCAGCCCTCTGTCCGTATCGTGAGTCTTTAACTATTTAATTTTCCCTCTCTCTCTATCTCTCTCTTCTCCTCTTCTTCTTCTTCTTCTCTCTCCCTCTCTCTCTCTCTTTCTCTCTCTCTCTCTCTCTCTCTCTCTTTCTCTTTCTCTTCCTCTTTCTTTCTTCGTTAGGAGTGGGAGGTGTCTATCCATTGTCAGCTGTGCAGGCGGCAGAGTCAGGACTCAGCTTAGAAGAGAGAAGAGAGAGAGTTGCCAAGTCTTTCTTCTGGCAAATTCCAGGCAGTGTCGCGCCTTATTTGGTTGCGTTTCTTCTGAAAGAGTTGAATGTCGACACCTTTGTCCGCTTCCGCATTCTTCTCTCTCTGGGCAGTCTTCCCAGTCTCCTTGTTCTTTATGCAGCGTGGAAAGAGGAAGAGAGTCAGGAATGGCAAGCGGCGAAGAGAGAAGAAGAGAAGAGAGAAGGAGGGAGAGAGAGGTCTCTTCTACGTTACTTTCTCTCTATTGATCAGGCCAACTGGATAAAGCTATTAGGAACAGGTTTGACGTGGTTTCTTTATGACGTAGCCTGTAAGTCGCGTCTTCTCTGCCAGTCTCTTTGTCTCTCTCTCTCTCTCTCTGTCTCCCTCTCTCTCTCTCTATCTGTGTGTCTCTCTCTCTCTTCATCCTCCTTTTTCCTCCCTGTTGCACTGTTTGTCTACTCTTCTCTTTCCCTTTTCGATCTCTTCACTTTGTCCCTCTCTCTCATGCTCTCCCTCTCTCTCTCTCTCTCATTTTCTCTGTCCCTCTCTTTCTTTCTTCGCTTGGCTCCTCCGGTTCTCACGCCTCCCTCTCTCTATGTTTCGCTCTTCGTCTCCCAGCCTCTCCGACTCTTCTTCCTATCTCAACTCTCTCTACATTAGCCTCCTCTCTCTCTCTTTTGCTCTTCCTTTTTGCTCTGTAGTTGTCGCTTTTCTCTCTCTCTCTCTCTCTCTCTCTCTCTCTCTCTCTCTCTCTCTCTTTCTCTCTTCCCTAGTATAATTCCTGGATCTAACAAACCTTCACCTCTCTCTTCCCTTTTTCCCTGCAGACTATGGCACAGCGCTCTTCCAACCTCTCCTTCTCTCCCACATCTTGGGGAGAGAGACACTGCTCTCCAACATTAGCCACGGCCTTATCGCTGGCGCCTGCGGCATCCCCGCGTTTCTTCTCTCTCTCTCTCTTCTTCGCCGCATCGGCGCCAAACGCCTACAAATCTTAGGCTTTCTTGGCATGGCCATGGCTTTTGCCCTCATGGGCGTGACCTATCATCTCCTGCACCATTTCTATGGCCTTCTCTTTCTCTTTTATTGTTTTCTCATCTGCAGTCTCAACTTTGGGCCAAACGTCACAACGTTTCTTCTTCCGTCAGAAGTCTTTCCGGCAGAGATTCGAAGCTTTTTCAATGGGATTTCTTCCTCTCTCGGGAAATTTGGAGCTTTGACAGGCACGTGGCTTTATGTTCCTCTCCTTCGGAGCTTTGGCGTGACCAGCGTGATGCTGATCTGCGCCATTCTCTCCTGCATGGGCGCCATTTGTACGCAGCTCCTGGTACATTTGGTTGATGACCGGAAGAAGAGAGAGAGAGGGAGAAGAGAGAGAGAGAGAGAGACGACCAAGATCTCTTCTTTCTCTCCTTCTTTTCTCTCCTTGTCCCCTGTCCCTCGTCGTTCATCTGAGAAGGAGCAGGAGGAGGAAGAGGAAAGCAAAGCTCGAGAGGAGGAGGAGAGAACCGTGATACGAAGCCTATAAAAGGCAGGGAAGAATGACCGGATAAGCACCAGGAGAAAGGGGCTCTTCTCTCTCTCTCTCTCTCTCTCTCTACACCTCTCTCTCTACCTCTCTCTCCCCTATCCACTTTTTGATGCAGACGCTAGAGCCACTAAGAGATCGGAGGACAAAGAGGATAGGGCGCCGCTGCGCGGAAAAATAGAAGAGCAGCGGACATGATGTCCCTTCTCTTTCTCTCTCTCTCACTCTGTTGGATCACTGCT
>FLMG01001845.1:26826-29326 GCA_900088475.1 Hyphochytrium catenoides | reverse complement strand
CGGTCAGAAGAGAGAGAGAGAGAGTATTTATGTGTAAGAAGAAAGGAGTTTTCTACGTAAAGAGTAGGGAATAACAAGGGGAGAGAAGGCGACAAGTGAAAAAGAGAGAGAGAGAGAGTAAGTAGGACGGGAGAGAGGTGCTGAGGGACTGTCCTGCACTCTGCGAGATGCGAGAGAAATGACAAGAGGAGCAGACAAGATGACGCCGAAGGAAGGGAGAAAGAGACAAAGAAAGAGAGAAAGAAAATGAGGGACGGAAGAGCGAGAGAGGGAGGGAAAGAGAGAGACAACTATTGTAGACAATGAAAGAGAGAGAGAGAAAGAGAGAGAGAGAGGGAAAAGGACAGACAGAGGGAAAGGGAGAGAGGAAAAAGGAGAGAGAGGAAAAGGGGAGACAGAGGAAAACAGAGAACGGAGGGTGAAAACAGAAAATAAGGGAGGTAAAGAGGAGAGAGAGAGAGCCTGCACCGCACCATGCTTGCCACCAGAGCCGTGATCTTCCCTTCGTGTCCGAAGAGTTCTTCCTTCAGGCGAAGCTGCTTTTTCCTCCCCTGTCGCTCCACTGTAAACACCTTCACTAGCGCGTCCTCTCCGCCTGAGATGACAGAGTTAACTCTTTCTCTTCTCCTTTCTCTCTCTCTCTCTCTCTCTCTCTCTCTCTCTCTTTCGAGTGCTCTAATTTTTCCTTTGTTCACCTGTTCTACCTTGTCAGCTCCCATGTCTCTCTTAGTCTTTCTGCGGTTTTCCTCTCTCCCTTACTGTCCGCTGGCTCTTTTACTGCTTGCTTGTGAGTCTTCCCTCTCTCTCTCTCTCCTTTCTCTCTGTGTATGTCTGTTTCTCTCAACTCTCTGTCTCTCTCCCTCCCTCTCTTTCCACCTCTCTCTCTCCTCTTTCTCTTTCTCTCTTCTCTATTACGATGAGGTTTTTCTCTCTCTCTTACCTGTGACTATAGTCAGTCCGTCTTCCGTGACTGCTGTGGAGGAGAGAGGGAGAGAGTGAAGCTCTGTAAAGACAGCCAAAAGCTTCTCTTCTCTCCCTCTTCCGCCTCCCCCTCCCCCTCCGTCTCCCCCCGTGGCCCCTTGATACCTATAAATACTAAGACCACAATCCTCTCCCCCCCATCTCATAAACTTCGAACGCTTGGGAGGGAGAAAGAGATGATTTCTCCCCAGAACGGCCATCTTTCTCTCTCCTGTTCCGCCTGTTCTCTCTCTTTGAATGGGAGAGACATCTCCTATGAGTTGTACGTCCGACCGAGAGAAAGAGACATTCTTCATCATCACTCTGTTGCTATTTATAGACGTCAATGGAGGCGCTGTGTTTAACAGCCAGCGGAGAGCCTGTAAAGAGAGAGAGAGAGAGAGAGAGAGAGAGAGAGAGAGAGAAGGAGAGAGAGAACGAGCGAGAGCCCGAGAGAGAGAGAGAAAGAAAGAGAGAGAGAAAGAGCGAGAGCGAGAGAGAGAGAGAGAGAGAAAGAGAGAGAGAAAGAGAGAGGAAGAGAGAGAGAAAGAGAGAAAGAGAGGAGAAAGAGAGGAGAAGAAAGAGAAAGAGAGGAGAAGAAAGAGAAAGAGAGAGACGCGGGGATAGAGTCAACGAAAAGACATTAGGACAAGAAAGACATAGGTCAGCTTCAAAAGGACGACAAAAAGACGGTCGAGTAACAGGAAGAGAGAGGGTCTAGGATAGAGAGAAGGTAGTAAAGAGAAAAAGAAAGAGGGAAAGAGAGACCGAAAAGAGAGAGAGAGAAGACGATGAAGGTTCACACCAAGAGAGACAAAGACGAGGAGGTCCCAGTAGGAATGAACTCCAGGAGCAGGGAGAGAGGCACAAGAGAGGCGGCCTTTCGGTAGGATCAGAGTGAATAACTATGAGTATGTGTGTGTGTGAGAGAGAGAGAGAGAGAGAGAGAGAAAGAGAGAGAAAAAGAGCGAAAAAGAGAGAGAGACAGAGTAACCCTACCTCTGAGTCATGGGAGAGGTCTTCAAGATCGGTCAGGTGGTACACTTTCCTAGCTGGATGAGGCTTCTTAAACAGTCGCGATGGGGTCACCCCAAAGTTCTCAATCTAAGAGAGAAAGAGAGAGACAGAGAGAGACAGAGAGAGACAGAGAGAGACAGAGAGAAAGAGAGAGAGACAGAGAGAAAGGGAGGCGAGCGAAGAGGAAATATTGATGATTAGACCACACAAACACGAAGAGTGAGAAAGAGAGAGACAGAGGGTAGGGCGGGGATAGCAAGGAGAATGAACGAGGTGAGAAGAGATGGCAAGAGGAGAGGAGAGAGAGAGAGAATCAGGGACGAGAGAGAGGGAGAGAGAGATCGACAGACAGACACCGGAGAACCAATGGGAAAAGGAGACGAAGGGAGAGCGAGACGGCTGAGAAATATCACAGGAAAACAAGGAGGAGAAACACAAAGGAGAGAGAAAAAGAAAGGAAGAAAGAGAGAGAGATAAACAGAGAAAGAAAGAAAGAGAGAGAGAGAGAGAGAGAGAGAGAGAG
>FLMG01001845.1:11800-26776 GCA_900088475.1 Hyphochytrium catenoides | reverse complement strand
GAGAGAGTGAGAGAGAGAGGTAAAGCTAAACCAGAAGAGGAGAGAGAGAGTTACCTGTGAGATGGTGGCCGCTCTGAGGAGTGGATCTTCTATTTTATCGACGTCCACTTCTCCCTCATAAGTGACGGACATAAAGACATTCTGACTCTCTTCCGCCGCCTTCCCTCGCTGTTTATAACCAAAGACAAGGTCGATCCACTCATGAAGATGCTCAGAGACGTACTAGCAACAGAGAGAGAAAGAGAGAGAGAGAGAGAGAAAGAGAGAGAGAGAGAGAGAGAGAGAGAGGAAGGGGGGGGGTGTTAGATAGGGAGAGAGACAGAGAGGGAGAAAGCCCAACTTTCAGATACCTCTCTATCTGTCGCGCGCGAGTAACTCTCTTTCTCTCTCTCTCCCTGCCTCAATCTCTTCATTACCCGGTTTCTCTTTTATGTATACTTCCTGTTTCTCTCCAATTCTTCCTTATCCAAGAATCGCTATTCTCTCTCTCTCTCCTCTCTCAGATTCTCTCTTTCCCATCGTCTCTCTCTCTGTTCTTTTCTCCTCATCATCTGACCCTCAATGTTTCTCTGCTGCTTGCATCTCACTCTCTTCCTTTTCTCTCTATCCTCCTCTCTCTTTCTCTCTCTCTCTCTCTCTCTTTTCTCTCCCAACCATCTCCTTACCTGGCTCTCTAGTGCCTTTCTATGCAGTCGAATGAACTCTCTCGGGTCGCCTCTCGCCCAGAGAGGAAGGATTACGTGATTGACTCTCTCTCCTTTCTGTGTCTCTCCAAAGTCAAAGTGATCAGAGTTTATGAGGAACTCGGGCAGATAGAAGAACTCTGGGATGAGCTCCCTAACATCCTATTCGAGAAAAACAGAGAGAGAGAGAGAGAGAGAGAGAGAGAGAGAGAAGAGAAGCGTGAAAAGAGAGGTCGAGCAAGAAACGGGAAAGGAGAAGCGAAGAGAAAGAAAATGAGTGAGAAGGGAAGAAAGATTGAAAAAGAGGAGATAGGAAACGCCAGCAGGCAAGAGAGAGAGAGAGATCAAGGTAGAATGGGAGAGAGGAAGAGGACGATGGGAGAAAAAGAGTGAGAGACATACCCAGAAGAAGAGAGAGAAGAAAATAATCGGGGAGGGAGAGTGCCGAATGATACGTTCAGACTTAGAAAGACAAAGAAGTGCCAGAAAAGACGCAACATGTTGAACTAGAGGAGAGAGCCGCAAGGAGAGAGAGAGAGAGAGCAGATGAAGCCCGTCCTTGTGAGAAGGCAAAGGAGAATCAGCAGCAGAAGGACGAGAAAGAGATGAGTAAGAAGAGAGAAGAGAAAGAAGAGAGAAAAACGTCTGAGAGAGAAGAGCTATAAAAGGAGCGAGGGAGAGCCAAAAGCCAGCAAGCAAGAGAGAGAGAGATCGTGCACCCAAAGAGAGAGATAGAGAAGGGGGAAGAGAGAGAGAGAAATAGAAGGTGCGAAAGAGAGAGAAAGACAAAGAGAGGGAGCCACAGACAGAGAGGCGCAGAGAGAACAATACCTGCAGGTTATGCTCCGAGGCTGATTTCCAAGAGGCAGCAATATCCTTGAACAGCCTGTCAGGCCGATCAAACCTTCCGCCCTAACAGTAGAGACGGACAAGATGGGAAAGAGAGAGCGAGAGAGAGAGAGAGAGAGAGAGAGAGAGTGATAAGCAAGCAAGGGGACAAGGGAAGCAAGTAGAGAGAGACGGCAAAAAGTGAGACAGATTAACAAATCAGAGAGAGAATGGACAGAGACAAACCAATTGGGAGAGAGAGAAAAACAGTGAGAGTGTCTGTGTGTGTTTGAGAGAAAGAGAGAAAGAGAGAGAGAGAGAGAGAGAGAGAGAGAGAGAGAGACAAAGAAGATCCAAAGAAGATCTTTGAGTAGGAACAGGCTTCGTATGGTACTTGCAATGCGGAGAACGTTCAAACGGTAGAGTCCGGGCTAAGAGCAGAGCAGAGAAGAGAGAGAGAGAGGCATCGAAGAGAGAGAGAGAGATTAAGAGAGGAGAAGAGAGAAGAAGAGAAACAAACCTGCAGGTCTAGGGCCATCCTTGCAAATGGCTCCAATCTAATGAGATAGTTGATAACATAGCCAGAGCAGCTGTAGTGAGTGCCATAGTGAAAGGGAGGAGGGCCGGTCGGATCGGAGGGAGAAAGAGAAGAAGAAGAAGAAGAGAGAGCGTCGTATCTCTCTCTGAACTGCTGTGCCCTGCTCTCTCCTATTGCTCCCATCGGCCTGCTAAGATCTCGAAAGGTCTTAGGGTTCTTCAGATCGAGAGTCAGAGAAGAGAAATCTGCAAGGACCCAGGGAAAGACCTAACAGGTTTTAGGGGAGAGAGAGAGAGAGAAAGAGAGATAGTATGATTGGATCAGCTGGGAAGGGAATAGAAAGAAGAACCTTATGCGATCTCTCTCTTTTCTGATGCTCCTCTGAAATGGGCGGTGGCGTTGCAGCTCTGACGGCCTTCTATTGATCAGTCCTCTTGCTTTCCCCTACTTTTCTGCTTTCGGCTTTCTCCTGGTCTCTCCGTCTGTCTGTCTGTCTGTCTGTCTCTCTCTTTTTTTTCTCTTTCTCTCTCTCCCTCTCTTTCTCATGTTCGGTACCGTCTTTTATCTCTCTCTAGCCGCACCTCTCTCTTCTCAAAACTCTTTTTTTTTGTTTTTTCTTTCCCTCTAGCTATCACTTGGTCATTCACTCTCTGTCTCCCTGTCCTTTTCCTAAAGCCTCTCGTTCTCTCTCTCTTCCTCTCTCTCTCCTCCATCTCTCTCCCTCTCCCTCTCTTTCTCTCTCTCTCTTCTCCAGTCCAGTTTCTCTCTTACCGGATACTGCGTAAGGTCATTAAAGCTTCTTCCGGAGAGAATGTTCAGGTGCATCAGGTACTCAAAGTTAGAGAGTTGTCCCTCCAGCCACTGCCGCGTCAGAGAGTTCTTCCAGCGCTTCCACAAGGAAGAGAGAGAAGATGAAGAAGAGAGAGAAGAAGAAGAGAGAGAAGAGAGAGCCGTTCCTCCCGAACGCATGCCTGAGACTATGTTACTTAGTGATGAGGAGAGAAGACTGCTCACAACCTCTTCCCTGTCAGGGGAAATGAGAGAGAGAGAGAGAGAGAGAGAGAGAGAGTAAGACGGAGGAAGCGCGAGGTGTCAGAAGAGGAAGAGACAGCGAATAATGGATAGAGGAAGACAGGGAAGAGAAGAATAGAGAGAAAGGTGAGGAGTCTCTCCGTAGGCGAGACAACCTCCAAATAAGATAGAGAGAAGAGAGAGAGAAAGCTGCAGAATGGGAGGAATAGAGCTCGGGAAGGTAAATGAGAAGAGACGAGGGAAAGGAGAGACGGGAAGAGAGAAGAGGAGAGAGAGAAAGAGAGGAGAGAACAGAGGAAGGGAGAAGAGAGAGACAAAAAGAGCGAAGAGATGGAGAAAGAAAAGTGGAGGGACAGCACACAGAGATTGAGAGAAGGTAAGCGAATGAGAAAGACAGAAAGGCAAAGAAAGAGAGACACAGAGAGAGAGGATACAGAGACAGAGAGAGAGACAGAGACCGAGGGGGAGAGAGACAGAGAGAGAGAGAGAGAGAGAGAGAGAGAGAGAGACAGAGAGAAAGGAGAGAGAGAGAGAGAGAGAGAGAGGGAAGGTACTGACCTCTCTTTCTCTGTTTCAAAGCCTACCAGCACATTCCTTCCATCCACACCGAAGATTTCTAGAGCGACGGGGCGGAGCTGATAGCGCCGCCTATGGAACTCTCTGAGAGAGACATAGCTCATCCTCAAAGCCCAGTGCTCTCTCTCTCTCTCATCTGAGGACGGCACAGAAGCGAGAGGAAGAGAGAGAGAGAGAGAGGATGATGATCGAAAAGAAGGGGAAGAGACCTTAGGAGACGCTGGAAGAGAGGAAGACGAGAGATCTGTGCTCGGGAGAGACACTTCTTCGGAGTCGTCGCGGATTGTGACGCTGTACTGCTGAAAAGACTGACATTTTTCAACAATCCTAGGGAAGAAGGATCAGAAAGGATGGGAGACAGAGAAAGAGAGAAAGAGGGAGCAACAAGAAAGAGAAGAATTAGAGCCAGGAGAGAGAGAGAGAGAGCGAGAGAGAGCGAGAGAGGGAGGGAGGGAGAGAGAAAGTGGGAGAAAGACACAATGTACAGGAAAGAGGAAGAAAGAGACGGAAGTGAGATATGTTTTTTGGCTTCGCCTCTCGGAGGCAAGATTGCTCTCTCTCTGTCTCTCTCTCTCTCTCTCTTCCTCTCTCTTTCTGCGCCTCTCTGTGTGTCTCTCTCTCTCTCCCTCTATCTCTTCTTCACTCATCTTGCTCCTTTCTTTCTCTCTCTTCAAGTCTCCTCTTACCTGGTCTCTCCTGCTTCTGACACCTGTTCAAAGCCATCCACCACGTAAAAGGCGCTCCGAGTCAAAATGAAGAGAGAAGAAGAGCCGCTTGCTCCGCAGACATGCTTGCAGTTGTAAATCTTAGAGGGAGGACGGTCCATAGGCTCCAAGAGAAGAAAGAGTCTCTCTCTCGCTTCGTCTACTGTTTTCTCTGCCATAAAGTTTGAAGGGACACTCTCTGTCTCTTCGTCATCGACAGGAGTCTGGACCTGCATCAACATAGAGAGAAGGACCTTGAGACTATTTCCCTCCTTTCTTTCTTTCTCTCTCTCTCTCTCGATCATATCTCTCTCTCTCGGCCTATCTATTTAACTCTCTCTCTCGTTTTCTGTCAATCTGAACTAGTTCCCATCTATCATAAGACTTCTGTTTTCTCTGCTGCCGATGTGCCCTTGGCTATGGAGGCTATTTTCATGTTTCCTCCTAACGGTCCTGCTCTATCCTCTTCTCTCTCTCTCTCTCTCTCTCTCTTTTCCCTCTCTCTCTCTTCCTCTTCTGGTCCTCTTTGACATACCTCTGCTGCAGGAGTATTGGACGCCTCTTCTTCTTCGTCTTCCTCTCCATCGCTGTCTCTCCTAGCTTGCCCGCTTTTCTCTTCTGTGTGTCTAGCTTCTTGTGTTCCTAGACCTTCTCTCTCTCTTCTCTCTTGCTCTTCCTGAGGGAGATTTTCCTTCCTCTCTTCCTCTTCTTCTTCTCCCTCGTCTTCGGGCTCAGAGTCTTCTTCGCTCTTGCCCGCTTATAATTCATTAAGAGAGAGAGAGAGAGAGAGAGAGAGAGAGAGAGAAAGAAAGAGAAAGTACGAAACTTAGTGCAGGGGCATCACCAGAAGAGAGAGAGAGAGGAGAAGAAGTGCTTGTACCTTGTGTGACAATCTGCTGCAGAACTTCAGAGCTGAGAGGGAGAGAGAAGGCATTCGGAAGCTCTGCAACGTCTCCTTTTCTCTCTTCCTCGTTGTGTCTCTCTCTTTGATTTACAGCCGGTTTTTGGAGAGAGAGAGAGTCTTTTGTCTCTTCCTTTCCGTCTGCGATGCTATAAATCCGGTCAAACTCTTCATTGTGACGAAGGCGCCGGCGGGTGCGGAGCGGGCACTCTGTGTCGTCAAGCTTCCAATGAATCTTTGACTCCAAAAGCTGAGAAAAGAGAGAGAGAGAGAGAGAGAGAGAGAGAGAGAGAGAGAGAGAGAGAGAGAGAGGGAAGAGAGACAGAGGAGATCCAGAGGAGGGACAGACAGTAAGGGAAAGGAGAGAGAGAAAAAGAGAAAGGAGGTCACACCTGTCATCATTGGGGAAAGGCTGCGATAGTAAGAGAGAAGAGCTACTATTGCCACGATCGGATTGAAGGCCAAAGTTGAGATCTCTCTCACTTTCTCTCTTCTTTGGCCTCTCGTCCTCTCCCCCTGTCTATCTCTCTGTCTCTATCTCACCATTTCTTTGGCTTCTTTCTTCTCTCTTCTCTCCCGATCGCTCTCTCTCTCTCTCTCTCTCTCTCTCTTCTTGGCCCCTCTCTTCTCTTCTCTCTTCTAACCGGTTCAATGTTCTCCTTTCTCTCCCCCTATAACTTAGACTCTCCATCCATTATCGCTCGCTTTTCTTCTCTCCCTTCCTCCTTCTCTTTCTCTCTCTCTCTCTCTCTCTCCTCTCTCTCTCCAGTCTCCCTTACATGCTTCGTCTCTCCCCTGACCAAAGCAGAAAGAGTCTCTTCTCTCAGTGGCCGTAGAAGCGCCAGGCGGAGTCTGATCCAAAGACCATGGAAACGTGTTCGGCTCTTCTCTCTCTCCCACGATCTCAATGCGAGAGAAACATCATTCCGCCAGCTAAAGAGAGGCAGAAGAAAGCGGAAAGATTAGATTATCAAAAGAGAGAGAGAGAGACAGAGAAAGAGAAAATAGCACAGACAGAAAGAAGAGGAAAGAGGAAGAGAACGAATGAAAGGATAAAGGGCGAGAAATATGAAAAAGGAAAGATAAAGAGGGAGTTCAAAGAGAGAGAGAGAGAGAGAGAGAGAGAGAGGAATGAAGATAGTGAGCGGGAGAAACAGGAAAGACGGTCTTCGTAGTTGTCTCTTACCGTTTTGCATTGCTTCTGTGGCTCTTCATCACTCTCTGGACCAGGGACTGCTCCAGCTCCAAACAGAGAGAGAGATTGAGCTTCCCTGACGATCGTCTCTCTGACGAATCTTTCGCTCCTTTCTCTCTCTCGGACTCTTTTCCCTGGACACGACTGGGCAAAAGCGGAGGAAAAAGGAGAGAGACGGAGAGAAAACAAAAGAGAGAGAGAGACAGAGACTTTAGTTTGGAATAGCAAAATCAGGAAAGAAAAGATGAAAAATTAGCGAGCTGAGGGGCTTGAGAATGATCTAAGACAGGAAAGAGAGCTTAAGGTGAGGCAGTGAGGGAAGAGAGGAGAGAGAGAGAGGCAGAGGTGGGAGAGAAAAAAGAGGAGGGAGAGAGACCGAGAGCAAACCGAGAAAGAACAAAGGAGAGAGAAAGAGAGGGAGAGAATGATAAAGAAAGGAGACTGGCACAGAGAGAGAGAGAACCAGGTATGTGGAGAGAGACAAAAATGAGAATGAAGGAGATTGAGAGAGAGAGAGACACCAAAAGGGAAGTCGGAAGGGGCAAAAGAAGAGAGAGAGAGAGAGAGATCAGGAGAGACCTTTGGCCTTCTCGTAGAGAAGAAAGCTTGAGCTTCACTGGGCGAGGGATCGTCTCAGCTACCAAGAGAAGAGTCCGCCGGTTAGTGCAGGAGACGAAAGGTCAAAGAGGCAATTGTGTCATTCCTAAGAGGAGACGAGAAACTGGAATGGAAGAGAGAGAGAGCGAGAGAGAGAGAAAGAGAGACAGGGAGAGAGAGACAGGAAGGGAAGAGAGCGAGAAAAGATACAGAGAGGGAGGGAGGGAGAGAGAGAGAGGAGAGAGAGAGGAGAGGAAGGAGAGACGAGAAGGAGAGCGAGAGAGAGGATGGCCGGTCTTTCGCGTGAACAAAGCAGCAGCAGCAACTGGTGCTACTGGAAGAAAGAGAAGAAAGTGCGGGTGGAAGGAAAGAGAGAGAGAGAGAGAGAGAGAGAAAGAGAGAGAGTGACGCACGCACCTAGGACAGCCTCCAGCTGCTTGACATTCTGCGCGTACCAGAAGAGGAAGTCTCCCAAGTCTTTGTCGAAGGCTTCTTCCTCTTGGGCCTTTCTCTCTCCCGAAGGAGGAGAGAGAGAGAGAGAAGACCTCTGTAGGAGGTCGAAACCTCCGTGGAGAAGGTCAATCTTGGCTTTCTCTTTCCCTTTGGTGGGAAGGACGAACAAGGACGAGAAGAGAGACGGGTACAAAGAGAGAAAGAGCCTCAAAATGCTCATAACCGAGTCTCTAACCTCTTTTCTGTCTAGGCTGAGCAACCTGAGCCATGTTCGGGAAAAAAGAGAGAGGGAAGGGGGGAAAGGGAGAGAGAGAACGAGTACAGAAAGAGAGAGAGAGGGGAAGGAAGAGAGAGAGAGAGAGAGAGAGAGAGAGAGGCGCGGAGGGACGGGACAAGCGACACAGGAAAGGAGAGAGTCAGAAACGCAACGGACAGGAGACGGGAAAAAGCCCAACATGGAGAGCGATGAAGGAACATTTTGGCGGTAGACAGAGGCAGACCAGGAGAGAGACAAGTCCCACGCGGGTGAAAAAGAGAGAGAGAGAGAACCAAACCGTCACATTTAGCCACAGGAAGAGGCCGGGATCGAGAGAGACGTCATGGTGGAAGAGAGAGAGTGTGACAGGATTGAGTGACAGAGAGAGAGGGTAAGAGAGAGAGAGAGGTAGAGAGAGAGGTAGAGAGAGAGGTATAGAGAGAGAGGTAGAGAGAGAGAGGTAGAGAGAGAGAGAGAGAGAGAGAGTAGGCGAGAGAGAGAGAGAGACAGCTCCAGTTCTCTCTCTTACCCGGTCAGCTCTATGATAAGCTCCATAAGAAAGGGCTCGTCTTCCCCTGGCAACCTGTCAATGTTCCCTCTCTCCTGAGACTTAGTCTTCCCTAGCCGCCAGCGGCTACTCTGTGTCTCTCTGCCAAACAGAAAGAGAGAGAAGGAGAGAGAGAAAGAGAGAAAGAGAGAGCGAGAGAGAGAGAGAGAGAGAGAGAGAGAGAGAGAGAGAGAAAGAGAGAGAGAGAGGATAGCTGTGAGTAGACAAAGCGAACGTAAGACGGGGAGAGGCAGAGGGACAGTATGTAAAAGAGGGAGGGAGAGAGAGAGAGAGAGAGACATATTCTCCTTATAACATTGAAGGATTGGATGAACTTATCCAGGAGAGAGAGAGAGAGAGAGAGAGAGAGAGAGAGAGCAGAGGGAACTATTCGGGGAGACAAAGAAGGGAAAGGTTTGTGTCTTACTCTTGCGCTTCTCCTTGAAGAAGGATCTCATGTTGACTCTGAAGCAGTCCAAGACAGCGTCTCATCTTCTGCACATCCTCTTCTCTCTCTCCTTTCTCTCTCTCTAGCTTCTCTCTTAGATGTAATAAATGACAGAGGAAGAGAGACTGAGCGGAAGAGAGTAGCGCGTGCAGGTTCTCTCCTAGTTCTCTCTTTCCTTCTCCTCCTGCTATTCGGATGGCCTCCAGGTACTTTATGACAGAGGTTAGGACCTCCCATTCGAAGAGCTCGAGACGGTGCTCTCGGACGCGGCAGGAGAGAGAGAGACACACTTGAGCAACGCTCTTTCCCTATCATTACGAAAGAGAGAAGGAGAGAGAGGAGAGAGAGAGCGAAGAAGAAGAGAGGGAGAGAGGGAAGGGGGAGAAAGAGGGAGAGTAATGAGAGACATTAGAGACAAAGTGAGATCTCAAAGGAGAGAACGTAGGAGCAAGACAGAGAGCGGGAGAAAGAGAGAGAAAGAGAGAGAGAAAGAGAGGGGAGAAAGAGAGAGAGGAAAGATAAAAGAACAAAGTTGGGAGAAGGGAGAGTTGTTGAGGGTTTGAGGGCGTTGCGCTCACTCTCTTTCCTTGCTAATCTCAAAGTGAGAAGGAGAAGAGGTCTCTCTGACGAACAGAAACACACTCTCTCTCTCGTTCCCTCATTTTCTCTCTCCCTCTCTCTCTCTCATTGTGTCTCTCTCTCTCTCTTCTGTTCTTACCAATTTCTGCTCCCAGTCAATGGCCGACATCCTGAGCAAAAGAAAAGAAGAAAGTCGAGAGAGCAAGAGATCGACTATTTGCATCAAGAAAGAAGAAGGAAGCTTCGTTCTTGTCACCAGCTCAAGAAGAAGAGAGAGTTTCTCTTCTCCTTTGTCCGTCGTTGAGAGAGAGAAGTGCAGAGAAGAGACAACAATCTGGAGAGAAACTTCCGAGCAGGCGTCTGTCTTTAGCTCCACAGCTATACAAAAGAGAGAAAGGGGGAAGAGAGAGAGAGAGAGAGAGAGAAACAGAGAGAGAGAGAAACAGAGAGAGAGAGAAAAACAGAGAGAGAGAGAGAGAGAGATGCACAGAAGTGGGGAGAAGGTAACACAAAGGAAGAGAGCCAGAATCAGACGGGGGCCAGCGATGGAGGGGAAGGAGGAAGAGCAAGAGAGACACAAAAGAGAGAGAATAGTGAGGGGGGAGAGAAGAACGAGGGAGAGGAGGGGAAGAAAGTGAGAGACACACGAGAGAAGAGAGAGAGAGAAAGAGACAGAGAGAGGGGAGAGAGGTCAGCTGGCAAAGTGTATAGTCGTTCCAAAGATGAAGAACGTCTTATAGAGCCAGAGGGATAACTCTCTCTTCTCTCTTCTCTAGAGGAGAGACAAATAAATGTCTCAGGAAGAAGACAGCGAGGCAACAGAGAATGAAAGAGAGTGGAAGAAAAGAGAGACAGCGAGAGAGAGAAAGAGAGAGAGAAAGAGAAAGAGAGAGAGAGAGAGAGAGAGAGAAGCGGCCCTTACCGTCCTCCTTGCAAGTATCTGAGGTTATCCCCGCAGAGTGAGAGACTGAAGCAAGAAAGAGAGAGAAGAGAGCCTCTAAGACAGATCCTTGAGACATCAGAGTGCCTCCTCTTTCCTCCGCTTGAGCAAGTTGAAGGAAGAGAGAGAGAACGCTGAGACTCAGCTCATCGTCTTCTTCCTTTCTTTCCTTTTCTCTTTTCTCTCCGTCTTTTTCTTTTCTCTCTTTCTCTCTATACTTGGCCTCAAGCAAGTGAATAATAAGAGAGGCAATAGCAGGAGCCTCTGGATGAAGGAAGAACACTCTCTCTCTCTCTCTCTTTGAAGAGAGAACGTCCGAAGAGAGAGAGACGATGGAAGAGGGAGAGAACTCTTCCGGCTGTCTCTTTTCCTTTGGCACTACGCCTAGCAGGAGAGAGAGAAGAAGATAAAAGAGACCGCTGCTCTCTCTCTCAGAAGAGAAGATGCCTTCGAGGAGAAGAAAGCCATTGTCGGCTCTAAACTCTTCAGAGAAAGAGAAAGAGAAGTGCAGCATAGACGCAAGAAGATGCACCGTGTAAAACATAGAAGAAACATTTTCTCTCTCTCTCTCTTTCTCTCTCCCATCTGCCTTCTCTTTATGCCTCTCTTTTCTCTCTCTCTTCTCTCTCTCTTCTCTCTGAAGGGCAGCAATGAACCAAGCGGGAGACATGGCGTAAGAGAAGACAGAAATGGCGCCCGCGGGATGATCGCGTGCGTCTCCTCCGCTTGCCAGCCATTTCATCGTGTTTCCTGCGCTGTTTGCTGGGAGAGAAGACGAGAGAGAGTCGTGGCCCTGAGGAGGAGAGAGACAGGGAAAGAGAGAGAGAGACGGGAGAGGGAGATGGGAGGGAGGGGAGAAAGAGAGAGAGAGAAAGAGAGAGAGAGAGAAAGAGAGAGAGAGAAAGAGAGAGAGAGAGAGAGAGAGAAGAAGAGTTAAAGAGAGGCAGAGAGATGAGGGCGAGAAAGAGAGAGACAAGAGAGGCACGGAGATAGGGAGAGACGGAAAACAAGAGTCAAACCAGGCCAGGGAGAGAGAGAGAGAGACAGAGAGAGCGAGAAGGGGGTGAGAGAAAGAGAGAGAGAGGAGAGATGACTGAGTCACCACGTCTCATTATAAAGATAGCACAAAGAGGAAGAAAGTAGAGAAAGAGATCAAAGAAGAGAGAAGCCAAGAGATCAAACAAGAGAGAGAGGGAAAAATGGAAAGAGCGGAAAGGAAGAGGAAGAAGCATGCAGGAAAGAGACAATCTATGTGGTGGGAATCGAAAAAGGCCCGTGGAGCAAAAGGAGAGACTGTAAGTATAAAAGAAAAGAAAACAAAGAGAGAGAGAGGGAGAGAGAGGGACACAGGCCACTAAGGGGGACCAGCCTTGCGAAAACAAGCGAAAGAGAACTTGAGGAGAGAGAGAGAGCTCGCACCTTCATTTTGTCGTGTAAGAGAGAGCAAAGCATCTGCAAGAGAGAAACTCTGAAAGTCTTCGCCACTTTCGATGCAAGGCAGTGAGACAAGAGAGAGAGAGAGAGAGAGAGAGAGAGAGACATGGGAGAGAGATAGGTTGGGGAGAGATGGCAGGGGAGCGAGTGCGAGAGACATTGGGAGAGAAGTGGTCGAGGGGGGTGAAAAATAGAGAGAGGGAGAGAGAGAAAAAGTGGAGGAGAGAGATTTTGATCAGGAAAGCCTTTGACAAGGAAAAGGGATGACGTAGAGAAAGAACCAGTTTAAGGGTCGGAAAGACAGACAGACGACATTGATGAGAGAGAGAGAAACACACACCCAACCAGTAGCTGAAGAGATAATCAAATAAGAGAGAGAGAGAGAGAGAGAGAGAGAGAGAGAGAGAGAAATAGAGATAGGGAAGAAGGAAGGGAGACACGTCGCTTGTTGTACCTTCAACAGATCTCAAACTCTCTTCCTTTGGCCCGATCCCTTTCTCTCTCTCTTCAGACTCCTCACTCTTTCTTCCGTACGAGAGCATGAGTAAATCAGTGATTTGCTCTAGGTCGTCGCAGCAGAGAACAAGAGAGAAGAAAGAGTGTAGAAAAGCAGAAGAGAGGGAGAGAAACTCTCTCTCTTGTGGCGTTAAAGGTTCTTCTCTTGGCTCTGAGCGGGATGTCTCTTCCTCCACTCTGGCCGTCTTTCCCCGAGGAGACGAGGAAGAGGTATTCTTGCTGGTGGGAGGAGCCAAAAACTGGGAAAGAGGAGAGAGAGAGAGAGAGAGAGAGAGAAGAGAGACAGAGAGAGAGAGAGGTTACAATGGGAGGGAGAAAACAGATGGACGGAGAGAACGAAGAGAGAAGGCAAGTTGATAGAAGAGAGAAGCGAGAGGGAGAGAGAGGTAGGGAGAGAGTACGAGAAAGACGAGAAAGAGAGACGGATTGGCTCGGTTAGAATGAGAGAACAGTGATTAGCGAGATGAAGAGAGAGCAACCATACGAAACACCTTAGAAGGGAGACCAGTGATGATCTGTTTTTGTGTGTGTGTGTGTGTGAGTGAGAGAGAGAGAGAGAGAGAGAGATAGATAGATAGAGAGAGAGAGAGAGAGAGAGAGAGAGAGAGAGAGAGAGAGAACCTGGACGATGGTGCTAACAAACCAAGGCAGAACCCCCGCCACGCGCAGCTGCTGAGCGTTGAAGTATCGGTTGGGGTTGGAAGGATGCAAAAGAGAGGAGAGACGGGAAAAGAGAGAGACTTGAACAGAGAGAGAAGCCGCCTGCCACGCCTATTTAGAAGAGGCAAGAAGGCGATATCATGCAGCGTTAGATGTATCTGATGAAAAGGAATATAAGAGAAGGTGAGAGGTGAGAGGAGAGAGAGAGAGAGAGAGAGAGAGAGGAGGGGAGAGACGGAGACGATTTGACATGACATTGACAAGATGAGAGTATCCCATTTAAGGAAAGGAAGAGAAAGAGACGCAGGAAAAAGAGTGAGAGAGGAAACGAAAGGCAAAGAGGAGACAGAGACAGAGAGACAGAGAGAGAGAGAGAGAGAGAGAAAGAAAAGCCTGACTGGCAGGTAGCGAGGAAAGAACTTAAAGGAAGATTAACAAGAGATAGATGGGGAAGTCCTGGAAAGAGGAAGAGATGAAGTCATGTCCCATCTCTCCCTTACCTTGGAGAGAATAACCTGGTGCAACGCAATAGTGTTGGACACGAGAGAGAGAGAGAAAGACTCTGACTCTCTCTCTGAGCGCTCTCCCGTCGCAAGTGCAAGAGAGAAGCATCCGTCCAACACTTCAGAAGTTAGACATTCCGAGCGCTTCTCTAATAAACCTGAGAGAGGACCAGAAGAGCAAGTAGGAGAGAGATGGGTAGAGAGAGAAAGAGAGGAGAGAGAAAGAAAGAGAAAAGGAGACGATGGGGGAAAAGAGAGAGGAAACAAGAAATCAGGGGAAAGAAGAGAGGCAAAAGGAGCGACAAAGATGGAGAGTCATAGATGAAAGGGGAGAGGGACCTCGTTCAAAAAGAAGAAATGTAATCAAGCACAAGTGAGAAGTATGCAGAAAGAGAGAGAAAGAGAGAGAGTTCCATAGTTCTCCCTAACATGATCGCTTAACTCTCCCGCTTATGTCTCCCGTCTCATTCTGTCTCTTTGTCATTCTCCTAACTTGCTCTACCTTCTTGCTCATTACCCCTCTCTCTCTTCCTCTCTCTCTCTTTCGCTTCCCTCTCTCTCTCTTTCTCTTCCCTCTCTCTCTCTCTCTCTCTCTCTCTTTCTCTCTTCTCTCCCTCTGTTTCTGATTGCCTTCTTCTCACCTGCAATGACAAGGTATCCCTTGTTCTTTCTCATGCTTTCCAGGTTTAACATGTTTTTTCTCAGGAGCAGAGAGAGAAGCTGCAAGAGAGAGAAAAAGAGACAAGGGCTCTGCACTCTCTCCATCAGGGAGAGAACAAGGGTAACACCTGGTATACATGGACGGGAGATGACGAAGAAGAGAGGGACAGAGAGGGAGAGAGAGTGGAAAGAGAGAGAGAGAGATGAGAAAATAGGAAGAGAAAGGTTAGAGGCAAGATAAAGCAAAGAGACACTTTCAGCAACGGATTATCTACATCTCAACATCGAGGATAGAGAGATGGGGAGAATGAGATAGAGAGGCGGAAGAGAGAGAGAGAGAGAGAGAGAGACAGACAGAGAGAAACAGAGAGACAGAGAGAAGAGAGACAGACAGAGACAGAGAGAGAATAGAGAAAGAGCTTGACAGAGACTGAGAGAAAGAGGCCGATAGGGACAGAGAGAGGAGAAAGGACCTTGCATAGAGGAGAGAGAGGTGGTACTCAGGTCAAGAAGAGAGAGGGCGAGTGAGAGAGAGAAAGAGACCAGAGACAATGAGAAAGGAAAAGAGAAATATAGAGATGAAGAAAGAGAGAGAGAGAGAGGGAGAGAGAGAGAGTCAGAGAGAGGGAGAGAGAGAGAGAGAGAGTCAGTACGGACCTCCGATCCCTCTCACAGTGTCCGCAAAATTAAGCAACTGCACTTTTCTTGTAAATCCATGAAGAGTCACCACGAGAGAGGAAGAGAGAGACGCCCCGGAAGAGGAAAGAGAAGAGAGAGACGTCTGAGTGTTTTCTGTGAGGCGTAGCTCTTCCTCTTCTGGGCGCTCCAGGAAGACTGCTCCTGCTCGTTTTTGAGGATGAAGAGAGAAGAGTACTCTCTCTTCCGAGATTTTGAAGAGGGACATCTTGCCAACCAGCTCAGAGCCT
>FLMG01001845.1:1175-11769 GCA_900088475.1 Hyphochytrium catenoides | reverse complement strand
GAGAGAGAGAGAGGGGAATAAGAGGATGCCAGAAAAAGGCACTAGAGCCAGCAGGTAGTGTCACCTAATCAAGCCAGGAGGGAGAGAGAGAAAGAGAGAAACACAGAGAGAGAGAAAGAGAGAACTATAGATAGAAAACAAAGGAGAAAGATAGGACCAACGGCGGTGAAGGAAGAAGAGAGAGAGCAAGAAAAATACAGATAGAAAAAGAAAGAAGAAGTGGCAGGAGAAGAGAGATCGAGACAAAAAGGCGCACACTGTCAGAGTCTGAGAAGAAAAGAGTGACAAAAGGAAGAAAAAATGAAATCCAACTTGAAGAAGACAGAGAGGGAGAAAAAGGTACGGAAGTACGAGAGAGAAGAAAGGAGAGAGAAAGAAAGAAAGAGAGAGAGAGAGAGAGAGAGAGAGAGAGAGAGAGAGAGAAACCTAAAGAGATCTGGCCAAATCGAGATGCCACGCTGCTGGTTCTCCCCGTCAAGTTTCCTCCCTCCGCAAAGGTAGAGCCGGAGGGAGAAATGAGGAGAGAGTCCCTGTGTCTGTCTCCTCCTCCCACTCCAGAGAGAGAAGAGGATGGAAGAGAGAGAGTGCTCGCAAGTGGGAGAGCAGAAGAGAGAGACAGGGATGGACTTTCTCTCTCTCCTGCCGTCTTTTTATGTCGAGGAAGATCTAGACGGGAGGCTGCTTTGCTAATTTCCTCTTCTCTCTCTCTTACCCGCTGCAGGAAAGAAGAAGAGAAAGATGCGGCAAATCTATGGAGAAAGGGCTCGCCCACATGAATGGACGCAACCTCTGGCCCTGAAGAGAGAGAGAGAGAGAGAGAGAGAGAGAGAGAGAGAGAGAGAGAGAGAGAGAAGAGAAGAGAGAGAGAAGACGTATTAGTCTTTCCGAGTCCGAGAATGGCATGCAAGGCATGAAACGTCGAAAGGGAGAGAGAGACAGACAGAGAGAAAGACAGGCGCCAAGATAGAAAGAGAGAAACAAAGGAAAGGAGAAAATGCAAAGAGACAGATCAAGAAAGGAAGGAAGAACTTGCTGGAGCCAAGGGACAGAGGAGAGGGAGTGAGTGAGATCAGAATAAAGTTCAAAAGGCGAGAGAGGGAGAGAGAGAGAGTCAAGGAAGAATCAAGAAGACGACACGCGACAAAAGAAGGAATCCTGCAGGGAAGCAAGGGAAGTTGAGGAGGCAAAACATAGCCTAAAACCGTTTTCAGTGCGCTCTCTCTCTTCTTATTTCTGTCTCTTTTTCTCTCTTTCTTTCTCTTTCTCTCTCTCTCCCTTGCGCTCCCCCACCTTTGAGCCAGAGCGCAGCCGCAGCAGACGGCATTAATCCCTCTTCTGTGACAAAAGTATGGCCTACTTTGACGCGGGGGAGAGAGGGACAAGGAGAAGAGAGACGCTCCGGTCTTCCCTGTCCGTCAAAGCGAAGAAGAGCACCGAGAGAGAAAGTCACGCCATTTCCCACAGCAGGATAGTGGACAGCCGTTCTTCCTCTCTCTTCTCCATTAATAAAGAGAGAGAGAGAGGAACTTCCTACCACAGCCTTCTTATGGACAAAGAGCAGATGCGACCATTCTCCCTCTTTCTCTCTCTTTCTCTTTCGTGACTGACAGAGAGCCAACAGAGCAGAAGTAAACTCTGTCTCTCTTGCCTCTTTCTCACGACTACTCTCTTTCTCCCCCTCTCTTACTTGCTGCGTAGAGGAGGGAGGAGAAAGAGAGAGAGAGAGACCAACCGAAGAGAAAGAACCTTCCATGGGACCCTCTTTTCCGCTAGAGAGAAAGACAATCTCATCCCTTTCTACCGCGTAGTTGACGGTTAGGAAGGCTCTCCTATCATCGGAGGTCCAGGCAAAGAGAGGGAAGGAGAGCGACTGTGTCTCTTTCCCTTCATCTCTCTCTCTCTCCTTTTCTCCTTCTTTGGCCTGAGGAGAGAGAGAGAGAGAGACAATGGCGTCTTTCCAGACGTTGATATCTGAAATTCGACAGAAGATGGTAAAAGGACTGTCCTGAAGATCCGACTTCTCCTTTCCTTCTCCCTCCAGGGAGAAAGCCAGAGAATAGAGCTCTCCTTCTTGAACTGTCTCTCCATCTGGAGAGAGAGAGGAAGAGAGAGACAGTGAAGAAGAAACAAAAGGGGAAGGAGAAGAAGAGAGAGAGAGAAGAGAGATACGCTTCTCTATTTGGGCAGTCTCTCCCGCTGCACAATCCTCTTTCTTGGCAAAAACCCTAAGAACTTGCCCTTCTAGCACCGCGTACTGCTCTACAAGCTCTTTGTTTCCAGGGTCAGAGAAAAAGACTGTGGAAGAGAAAGTTGTTCTCTCTTCTCTTTCTCTTTCTCTCTCTCTCTCTTTCTTTCCTTCTCTCCAAAACGTAGGAAGACGGACCCAAAGGCTGACAGAGTATCCGGAGGGGGGAGGCCACGGTCTAGCGTGACTCGAACGGACAGAGATAAATCCTCCTCCCTCCTCTCTCTTCTCAGGGGCAGAACAAGAGAGAAGAGAGAGAGAGGGAGAGAGAGAGGGAGAGAGAGAGCGTCCGCCAAACCCTAAGAGAAAGTAGCTCTCTCTCTCGCTGCTGCGCAGTATCTCTTGAAGAAGATAAAGTGCTTGATCTGCCTTGGACAGTGTCTCTTCTTGACCTGATCTATCGGCCTTGTGGATAGAAGAAGAGAGAAGCAGGAAAAGCAGAGAGAGAGAGGGCATACTGCTGTGGGCAGAGAGAGAGAGGGCCAGAAGAGAGAGAAAAGGAGGATAGATGGCATCGGAAGGGGAGAGAGAGAGAGAGCCTTTCTCAATCCTCTCTTTCGTCTCTCCTACGAACTCAATAAATCCTGTGGTGGCCATCGTATGAAGGTTATCCGGGTTCTGGAGCAGAGACAAGAGAGAGGACAGCGCCTTGGGTCCAAAGAGAAACAGAGAGAGAGAGAGAGAAAAAGAAAGGAGAGAGAGAGAGAAAACACAATAGAGGAGAGAGAGAGAGATACCAATAGAAGCGCAATCAAGTAACATGGCAATAGGGAGAGAAAGAGACAAACATAGAGGGACACAAGGAGGGATGAAAAGAAGAGAGAGAGAGAGAGAGAGAGAGAGCCAGAAAGGGAAGGAAGACTTGTTAGAGACTGAACGTGTCAAACTACGGTCTAAAAGTTGTTCTCTCTTCTGCCTTTCCTGGACCTGCATTCTAAAAGTCTCTTTCTCTCTCTGCTTCTCACATTCCATCGACTATGATACTTTCTCTCTCCCTCTCTCTCTTGTGCAAGAATCCCCTCTCTCATTCTTTGGTGCTCTCTCTCCTTTCTATTCTCTTTCTCTCTTGCAGCCTCTTCCGTAACTCTCTCTTATAGTCTTTCTTACCTTGCCAGCCTCGGGGGTGTTCTTGAAAGAGAGAGAGAGAGAGAGCAAAAGCTGCACAGCATCCGTGTTTCTTATAATTCTGTCTTCTGATCCCTGAGAAGAAGAGAGAGACAACGGACTTTCTTCCCTATTGTTGGCGTCTTCTGTGACCATATTGAGAAGGGAAGAATAGAGAGAGAAAGAGAGAGAAGGAAAAGAGAGAATGGACTGCTGCATACATTTGTGCAGAGTGTCATATCCGATCTCCTGGAAGAAGGAGAAGGGTTAGGGAAGAGAGAGAGAGAGAGAGAAAGAAAAGGAGAGGGCAAACGTGATGCTTCAGCATTCTCTCTGTCTCTCTCCCTCTCTCTCCCGCCAAATTGGCTCTGTCTCCTTCTCAAAGTCAGTTAATGGTCTTTCGGTCTTCCGCCTCTCTCCCTCTGTCACCCTTTCTTTCGGCTCCCCCCCTTCTCTCTCTCTTCTTCTCTGCTCTCCTCCTTGTCCTTTTCTCTCTGTTTCTCTTCTCTCTACTTTCTTCTCTCCTTCTCTCCCTGTCCTCTGCTCTCTCTTTCTCTCCTACATATCTCCCCTTCCTCTCTCTCTCCTCTCCTCTCTTTATCCCTAACTTTCTCCACCTTTTTCTTTCTCTTCCTCTCTCTCTTTCTCTCTGTCACTCTTTCTCTCTCTCGCGCGCGCTCTCTCGCTCTCTCTCTCTCCCTCTCCCTCTCTCTCTCTCTTAATTTTCATCTTACCTCTCTTACATAGCTTCTGTTCTCCGTGAAGCCAGAATAATGTCCTTCCAGACTTTCCATCGCCGCAGAAAAGACTTTAAGGACCGCTTTCCAGAGTCTTTCTTGCTCCTCTCTCATTCTTTCTCTCTCTTTCTTTCTCTCTTTCGAGTCTCTCTCTTCTTCTCTCTTTCGAGTCTCTCCTTCCTCGTGTGACTCTCTCTCTTCTCCCCATCTCAGAGCAATCTGATGGAAGCCAGAGACAGAAGAGAGAGAGGCTTCAAAGCCATTTGCTCTTTTCCAGGCGGCTTTGACGGAGGGAGAGAGAGACAAAAGAGAAGAGAGACAATTGAGAAGAAGGACTCTTCTCCCATTTGTCTGTAGAATAGACGGGAAGAGAGAGGAGAGACTCCCACCCAGAGCGAGGAGAGAGTCCAAGTGAGTCTGTCAGGGAAGGAGAGGGAGTATGAAGTCAAGAACAGGGGAGAGAGAGAGAGAAAAGCGAGAGAGACACAGAGAGAGAGAGAGTCGAAGAGAGAGAGAGAGCATAAGAGAGAGAGAGAGAGAGAGAGAGAGACAGAGAGCGCAGGAGGAGGAGGAGGAGACAGCAGGGAGAGAGAGGAAGAGGAAAGAAGGAGAGAGAGAGAGAGAGAGAGAGAGAGAGAGAGAGAGAGAGAGAGACCTACGTTAGTGAAACAACAACAGAGAAGGTCGAGAAGGCATCTCACAGTTGCGAGGAAGAGAGGCCACTGACAGGCCAAAGTCAACTTTCAACTAAAGAGAGAGATAAGAGAGCCAGAAGCCCTTCTCTCTCTCCCATACTCTTTCTCTTTTTCTCTCTCTCTCCTCTCCTTTCTCTACCTCTCTAGGGCTCAAAACTAAAGAAAGACCCCTCAACGCAAAGCAAAAGACAGACACCAGCCAGTCAAATGCGAACAGAGAGAGAGAGAGAGAGAAAGAGAAAGAGAGAGAGAGAAAGATGCAGGTGATAGTCTCCGTTCACTCTCACCTTGAGCCCTTGAAAGGTTTCTAAGAGGAGAGTAACATCAGAAGAGACTCCCTTCTGCAAGAGCTCTAGTTCCTCGAGAGAGAGACTCTCGCTTCTCTCTCCTTCTCTCTCTCTTCTCCACTGTCTCTCCAGGCGAGAGAGAGGGAGAGAGACTTTGAAGAACACTTCGAGAGCAGCTTTTGCGCATTCTTCCTCTCCTTGAGAGGCGAGAATACAAAGAGGATTCTCCATCTCTAGTCTTCTAAAGTCAACACAATTGGAGAGAGAGAGAGAGAGAAGAGAGGAAAGAAGAGAGCACCAGCACACCGCCAAGCTTTGCACATGTCTCTCTCTCTCTTCTTCCAATTCTCTCTCTCTCTCTCCTTGTGTTTTTCTTCTCTCTCTCTCTTCCTCTGTCTCTATGAGGAAGGTGGCAGCGGACGTTAAAAGATGGAAGAGAACTCTCTCTATTACTCCCAACTCTCGCAAACGGGGGAGAGAGACAACAGGATTGGCCTATAAAGAGACACAATGAGTGAGGACTTGGGAGAGAGAAAATGAGAGAGAGAGAACGAGAGAGAGAGAGAGGAAAAGAAAGAAAGAAGGAAAGAGAGAGAGAGAGAGAGAGAGAGAGAGAGAGAGACAAAGAGAGAGATGGAGAGAGAGAGAGAGACACACACACAAAGAGAGAGAGAGAGATTGAGTGTAAAAAGGAGTGTAAAGGGACACGAGGGGAGAGACTCGCTTGGAAAGACAGGTGAAGGAGAGAAGAGAGGAAGAAAGAGATGTCAAGGAAATAGAGGCTTTAGGTCTTATAAGTAGCCATGACGATAATATAAAGAGAGAGGCAAGAAAGAGAGAGAGTGGAAGAGAGAGATTACAGCCACAGAGAGAGAAAAGAGAGAGCAGATGAAATAGCTAGAGATAAAGAAATTGGGTAAAGAGCCACAGAGAGAGAGAGAGAGAGAGAAAGAGAGAGAGAGTCTGCTCACCACTACAATCTGCTGGAAGCACTGTGTGATCATCTGCGTATGAAGGAGAGCGGCTTGGTTTTCTTCCCTTCCTATAGGACTCATCGGAGGAGAGAGAGACTTCTCGTTCTCTCTCTCTCTCCCCAAACTCTCTCTCTCTCTTTTCGGGGGGGAGAGACCCAAAAGAAGAAGAAGGTCGCAGAGCGCCTTGAGAGAGCTCTGAGGGAAAGACTCTGCAGGAGAGCCCGTGGCGACATATTCCACTGTCTTGAGAATCATTCTCTTCAACTCCTAAAGGCGTCAACAAGAGAGAGAAAGAGAGAAAGACAGAGAGAGAGAGAGAGAGAAAGGGGTCCTTCAGAAACAAGAGAGGAAAGGAGCCCGAGAGCCCAAGGCAGAGAAGCAGCCAAAGAGAGAGAAAGATATTCATATAGAAAGAAGTGAAGAGAAAGATCCAGAAAGATCTCCAAAGAAAGAAAGAAAGAAAGAAAGAAAAGAGAGAGACAGAGAAAGAGAGAGAAAGAGAGAGAAAGAGAGAGAACGAAAATCGAGAAAGGGATTGATGGCTCACAAGCTGATGACCCTCCACAATTAGAGTAGAGAAATAACGAAAGAAAGAAGATGAACAGACAAAGGGATAAGAAGGGAAAGAGAGAGAGAGAGAGAGAGAGAGAGAGAGAGAGAGAGAGCCTTTTTACCAATGATCTGATGGAAGGAATGAGCTTGACCAGAGTCGTGAGGACGTGTCCGTGGGGCTCAAGCACAGAATAGTTCTTTGGGTGAAGCAGATACACCTTAGAGGAGAGAGAGAGAGAGAGAAAGAGAGAGAGAGAGAAACAGAGAGAAACAGAGAGAGAGAAAGTGAGAGAGAGAAAGTGAGAGAGAGAGAAAGAGCTGTGTCAGTTTGGGAGGAGATGCTTAGCGGGAGGGAAAGGTACAAGGGAAATGAAAGACGAACCAGGAAGAGAGAGAGAGACACACATAACGAAAAAAATAAGATGCAATTACTCAAGTCTCCTCAAGTGACAAGAGAAAGCAAGAGAGAGAGGGAGAGAAGGCCAGAAAGTAGAAAGAGAGAGCAATGACAAGCAGAGAGAGAGAGAAAAGAAGCAAGTGCTAGGGGAACTGATGCTACTTAGTAGGGGGAAAGAGAGATTGAAGAGTCAGGAGAGACGGAGGAGACAGGGAGAATCCAAGTAAAACAAAGAAAGAGAAAGAAAGGAGAAGCAAAGAAAGAGAGAGAGAGAGAGAGAGAGAGAGAGAGAGAGAGAGAGAGAGAGAGAGAGAGAGGCCCTCCGCACCTGTAAAATTGTGGTGAGGAGGTTCATTCGAAAAACATCTCTCGTTTCCGAGAGAGAGAGTTCTTCTGCTAAGTAGTCAGAGATATCTTCCACGGATCTTCTCCCTTCATAACCTTCTCTCTCTTCTCCTTCTCTTCTCTCTTCTCCCTCTCTTTCCTCTTCTCTCTCTCCTTTCTCATGTCTCTCTCTCTCTCTCTCGGAGAGAAGCACTTGACTGACTGGTGGCTGAATATTAAAAAATTTCTTGGAGAGAGAGCGATGATGAGGACTCGTCGTGACAGATTCCAAGATAAGATCGTGAATCACTAAGAAAGCCTTTACATTTCGGGCAAGAGAGAGAGAAGAAGAGAGAGAGACATTGAGAGAAGAAGATGATGAAGAAGAAGAGAAAGGCAGGGAAGAGAGAGAAAGAGAAGAAGAAGAAGAAGAGAGCAACGCCGCGGAGTCTTGAGCATAGCCTTCTCCACAGGGGAGAAGACGGCAGAGTTGCTGCAGGAGAGGAAGCTGTCTCTCTGTGTGAGAGTTTTTGATAAGGAGAGAGAAGAGAGAGTAGCCTTCTCCTTTCTCAAAGTCTGTGAGAAGAGCGAGAGAGAAGCGACAAGAAGAGAGAATGAGAGAGACGAGAGCTTGTGCTTGGAAGAGAAAGAGTCCGTCCGATTCGTGCGAGAGAAAGACGCGCTGGCGAGTAGAGCGGCCTGCAAATAAAGAGAAAGGAGCGAGAGAGAGAAGAAAGAGAGAGAGAGAGAGAGAGAGAGAAAGAACAAGAAAAGGAAGAAACGTGAGAAAAGTTGAGAGATAAATAGGAAAGTCGTAGAGGGAGAGAGGGAGAGAAAAAAGAGCGAGAGAGGAGAGATAGAGAGGAGAGGGGAAAAGAAAGGAGAGGGGAAAAGAAAGGAGAGACAGAGGCGAGAGAGAGAAACACAGGGAGAAGACGATAGAGAAATGAGAGGGGTATACTCCTGATCGAGAAGAGAAAACAACAGTCGGGGAAAAGAGACACAGAAGAGAGAGAGAGTGCAACAGAAGCAAATGAAGAAAGAAAGCAAAGGTCGAGGACTAGGAAACAGGAAAGGGAGCTAGACTAAGAAAGAGAGAAGCAGAAAGAGCAAGAAAAAAGAGAGAATTGAAGATGATAGCGTTGTATACAAAGTAACGGAGAGAGAGAGAAACAGAGAGAGAGAAACATAGGAAGAAAGAGAAGAAAGAGAAGCCACAAGATAGCCAAAGAGAATTGAGTCCACACTATAGTTGGAGCCTTGATAATTGAAAAAAGAGAGAGAGAGGGAGAGAAAAGTCTCCTTCTGAGAAGAGAGAGAAAGAAAGAGAGACAGACAAACAGACAGACAGATGAGACAGGAACAGAGAGAGAGACCTGTTTTCTCTCCAGCAGGCCTCTCTCTCTCTCCTCCCTGGAGGCTGATCCATCCCTTGAAGGTGCTGAGCAGCTGCTGCAGCGCTGTGGTGATGAGCTCGCCATCGTGAATGTACCAGACCAAAGCGCCTGATAACCCTTCCGAAATAGACTCAAACAGCTAACAGGGGAGAGAGAGAGAGAAAGAGAGAGAGAGACAGAGAGACAGAGAGAGAGACAGAGAGAGACAGAAAGAGACAGAGAGAGAGAGAGAGAAAGTGGGGGAGAGGGAGACACGGAGAGAGAGAGGAATAGAAGGAGGGAAGGAGAGAAAGCAAAGAGAATGAAAGGAGAACCCGGGGGGAGAGAGAGAGGCGGGAGCAATGCCAAACGGAAGAGAGAGAGAGAAAAAAAGAGAGGGAGAGAGAGAGAGAGGGAGAGTGGGAAATGAGGAGGATTAGCCAAAGGGAACAAATGATATAGACGAAAGAAAGAAGCCACGATAAGTTGAGGAGAGGGAGAGAGACGAACATCAGCAAGAAGAGAACAATTATGAGGCTCTCCGGGGCATGATAAGAAAGAAGCAAAGGTCGGCAAGGAGAAAGCGCGAAGACTTAAGAGAGAGAGAGAATAAAAAAAGTAGAAGAGAGTGATAAATCAGCGACAGAGAGGAGAAAGAAGAATGCTGCTCCCTCCCAGCCATGTGAGACTGATCCTACTGCTCCTTCTGGTACGAGCCTTGTGCTCTCTCTCTTCCCCCCGTCTTCTCTCTCTCTCTGTGTCCCTTTTTCTCTTTCTCTCTCTCTCTGGCTCTCGCATTCTTTCTCTCTCTCTCTTTCTCTCTCTCTCTCTCTCTCTCTCGCTCGCTCTCGCTCTCTCTTTTTCTGATTTTACTGCTCCTGGTCTTGCTAACCTTGTACTCTCTCTTTCTCTCTCTCTCTCTCTCTCTCTCTCTCTCTCTCTCTCTCTCTTCCCAATTGGCTCACCTTCAGTGTATTTCTGGGTATATAGCTAGCCTGAGACGGGTAGGAGCCCATCAGAACATTAATCAGAGGAGCAAACTCTGCTCTCACACTCTCCACCACCTCAGGGTGAGAGAGAAGGAGACAGAGTAAGCCCGTTATCTTCTCATAAGCGCGGGGGAGAGAGGGAGAGAGAGACGAGGAAGGGGGAGAAGACTCTCTCTTTCCCTCTTCTCTCTTTTCCGAGCCTCCTAGTTCTACAAGCCGCAGCTCCTCCAAAGCTTGGATGAGAGCGGAAGGAAGGCAGAACTTCATCGCACTTTGGACTCCTGGAACGGGGGAGAGAGAGAGAGAGAGAGACAGAGAGACAGAGACAGAGAAGGAAGGAAAGCGAAAGAGACACGAATAAACGGTCAGAAGGCATAGTAGACATGGAGAGAAAGCGTCGCTCAAGAGTGGTAGGATAAGACAAAGAAAGAGAGAGAGAGAGAGAGAGAGAGAAATGAAAGATGAGAGCAAACAAGGAAGAAAGGCATCAAAGACAAAGATAGAAGGAGGGGAGAGATTCCGAAGGAAGAACTCCAAACACGGAGGCAAAGAGCAAGGGGAAGAGTCTCTGTCTTTTCTTCCTCGTGTTAGCCTGCCTTCCATTCTCCCTGTCTCTCTCTCTCTCTTCCTCATTCTCTCTCTCTCTCTCTCTCTTTCCTCTTACCAGCCTTGGTAGAGAGAAACTCTGAAATCATTCCAAGCATGTCGCTAACTCCTTTCTGTTTCTCTTCCTCGTCAGTCCCTTGAAAGCGCCTTAGGAAAGAAGAGACAGCTTCATCTTCTACTTCTTTTCCTTCCCTCTCTCTCTTGAAGCTCTGCTGTCGTAGCGTCAAACTGTTGGGGAAAGAGGGAAAGAGTCATCAAAAATAAGAAAGAAAGAAAGAGAGAGAGAGAGAGAGAGGGAGAGAGAAGAT
>FLMG01001835.1:0-19912 GCA_900088475.1 Hyphochytrium catenoides | reverse complement strand
GTCTCCTCGTCCTCATCCTCCTCTCCTCTAACTTCTCTAACTCTTTCCTCTGGCAGCTCGGACTCCTCCTGCTCCTCCTCAGGACCATCGCTGTCATCTCCTAGGTGTTGCACCTTTGCACTAGCCAGTGTGAGGGGATTGTAAGGAGACATGATCCCTCCACTCAGCCTCTGGGCCGCGCTCGACGGCTTTACCTAACTGCGTTTGCCTTCAGACCCGTCCTGCCTCAGTCTCCTCTGTCATTGAGCTCCACACTTCGCCCTCATCATGCTCCCTGCCCAGATAACACTTCCGCTGAGATGGTGGTGAAGACATTTTTGCCGCCTGTACTTCCCCCTCCTACTGTAGAAGTTGAAAAACCGTGGGAAAGAGGTTCTTCCACCATCTCTCTCTCTCTCTCTCTCTCTCTCTCTCTCTCTCTCTCTTCCTTTCACTATTTGGCACCAATCAACTCAACTCCCAAAGAGAATATCGTTACCAGCTATGAAACGTACGACCATTTGATGCAAGTGGCAAGTAGTAAACAGGGGGTGTTACTTGGTACTTGGTATCTGTGTTTCTTTCCCTTGTTGATGTACTGCGAGAGTCCGAAGGATAGTAAGTAAGTACTGCAACGCTATTTATATCTACTTATAAAGACGACACAAAGTAAGCATAAACAAGCAAGATTGATGATGAAGACCGTCCTCTCGACGAGGAAGTAGTAAGAAGCAACAAACACGACAAGGGCCAAGAGAAGAAGAAGAGATGGAGAAGAAGAAGAGAAAGAATCGAAAGAGGAAAGGATGGAAGGACGGAAGAAGGATGAGAAGGAGTGTACTGAGATACGAGGCACTATCCCCTGACCTACCGAGCATGATGCCGGTCTTTGCTGCTGTTGATGAGACGACGACGACCCACCTTCATCATCATCATCAATAGGTTATCCTCATATATATTATTAGGGCTGCTCCCTCCTCGTCTTCGGTCACTTGCAACGCTTATAACATCTAAAGAAGAGTATAGTGCAATCACTTGGCAGCGTACTATTCTATCTTCTTCTGCTCCTTTTCTCTGGTTTCTCGTTGGTTTCCTTAAAATGGTAAGGCAACATCATCTGCTGACGAAGTGAAGAATGAAACAACAACAAGCAGCGGCGGCCTTCGACACGCTATATAAAGCTCTACTATTTCCACCAGCTATACGAGGCCTTATTTTAAACACAAATATATGCTGAGGATGTTTGCGAGATGCCTGCTTTTTATTCAGCAAGTGGAGATGGTGGCGGACCTCTATGATGGGTGACAACAAGACAAATCGTAGATATATATTTGGGCTCTCTTCTTCCCTCAGAACTACTTAGCAACATGATGATGGATCACCAACAATAAATTCCTTGTAGGAAAGAGTAAGTCTTTTTATTTTTATTTTTTTAGCAGAGATGTGGCCCTTTATTATCAAGAAGTTAGTAAAGACTGTGTAATCGACTACTGTTTGAAGAAGAAGAAGAGAAGCAAATATGTACTACGAAGCAACAAAAGAGAATGGAGAAAGAGCTAAAATTGGCCAAAAAGAAAGGAAGAGCAGAGTAGCTAGGACCTCACCCGGCCCCCAAGGGCCGGGATTGACTGAAGATAGCAACTGTGGGGCCACCAAGGAGGCGGCGGCGGAAAGATCGTCCTCCTCTCCAATAATTCGAGAGAGGAAAAAGTCTTGCTCCTGCTCACGGTCAACAAACGAGGGGGCGATGTCAGGAGAAGGAGCAGCCGCAGCACCAGGAAAAGAAGAAGAAGCAGAAAAGAGTGGAGAAGAAGAAGAGAGGGGAGGAGAAGCGTGTATTTCCCCTCGATCTCCTGCTGTGGGTGGCTCTCCATCAAGTGGAAGTCTTGAGTCTATAATAACAACAACACCACTTTTTCTACCTCCCTTTCGGTGCCTAACAGGTTACTATGCCTCTTCGCACAACAACGACCCTCCTCCGCCGACGAGCGCTGAAGTTTTTGAACAACAGGGAAATATGGAGTTTCACGAAGGCCGATTATTACTTACTGGCTCTCCATCGACTATCTGGTGATCATCTGCCACTATTATTCGGTCAACACTACTACTAGAAGGGTGATGGTCTTCTTCTTTAAAAGGGTTGATTGGGTGTTGGTCGGTTGGGTTTGTTTGTTCCGTTTGGTTTGTTGCCTGCTGTCCAACAAGTGGGCCATAAGGGTCGTCGGGATGATTAGTAGCCGAGGATTTATGCACGAAGCTGATAATAACGTGTACCAGCAGCAGGCTCGTAACATTTTTCAGTGTTTACTTGTTATTGCCTGGAAGGGAAGAACTTTTCTATGATTCACTACTACTCTTGCTCGTCGTTTGACTGTCGCCTACTACGATTGAGAGGAGTAGTGTGATTGATGGATGTATGTGGATGGGCAGTACATCGTCACTGCGCCAATACTGACTGTTTACCTGTGACTGCCTTAAATATGGTTGCTACCCATCATCACCCGCCGGAGCAAGAGGGGCTACTATGAACGAACTCCTCCTCTCTATTATTAAAACAGCATCATCATTGGCCAGTACTACTGCGGCCATTCTATTTCGACAAGTTCATTTTCTTTGGTACCTTGATGCAGTGCTGCTATAGTAGTCACTTTTACTACTACATAATAAACTACTATAATACTTCCTTCTTCCTGCTTCGAATCTTAGTGTACTCGTAGCCCTTGCTCATCGCTGCGTGAAAGCCAACACCACCACCAATAATCATTTCTAACAACAACACTAATGTGCTAATGTGCAGCAGCACTGGTCATCCTCCGTGTTTTTTGTTTTGTCCCTTGTTGTACTGATATAAGTAGAACACTTGTCTTCGTAGTAGTAGCCGTAGTGACGGCGGCGCTGCCGCCGCACCGGTGCGTCCGTCTAAGATCCATCCCTACAACACCACGACGACCTGCAGCCCGCCCAACATCGACACCACCCACCAACGTACCGTCCAGCTAATTATAAGCAGCACGACTACTAGTAACTGACTCCTGACCTTTGTGCGGTTACCGGTTTTATTACGGGGTGCTGGTACCTGTACTACCGTTTTGATGGGTGAAGTGGAGGATACACTGTAGGGCGAGGGAGGGCGGTTGATTGATGAAGAGCGAGTGGGAAGTTATGTACGAGAAAGATCGGCCACGCTGGCAATATGTGCGTTTAGATAAGCCTAAGAAATACATCCAGCTGCGGCCCTGGCTGCATCTGTGTGAGAGAGTTGAAGAAGTAGTTCGAAGAGTTCTTAGGAAGTGGTGAGGAAGTTCAAATTGAACTTATTTGGTGCAGGCGGGCCTTTTTATTGCTCGCTATCTATAATGAGGGCCCAAAAAGGCTGGTACGACAGTAAATTTCGGGAAAGAATTCTTTCGCAGAGGAGGGGAATGTTTCAAAAGTTGCCTTTGATTGTATGTGACAGTCGGGTGGAATTTTCACATATAGGTTTAAATTCGAAAGCTTCAATTGGATGACCACCCTGATGAGACCAAAGAACGCCTGATAAGCTATGTGAGTTTAGAGCTTATCTTGTGTTTTACCGCAGCTTCTTACGAAAGTCTATTACCTGTTATCAGAATAGAAGATTGTGTGTTTGGCTGTGTGTGTGTGTTTGTCACTGCTGATAGATGGTAAGACTAAGTCAGCTCCTTGAGGCGGTCAAACGGGCACAGAGAAGAGGAGGGAGAAGGGGGCAGGGCTGATGACAAGGAGGGACAAGGAAGGGGAGGAGGACAAAAGAAAGAATGGGCAGAAGAAACGAGACAGAGGGAGAGAGAGACACCGAGAGAGAGAGAGAGAGATGAAGCAGAGAAACAAGTGAGAGAAGAGAGAGAGAGTGATGACACAGACAGGAGGGCAGAGTGAGGACATAAGAAGGCAGGCACAGATGCAGCAAAGAAGAGGATGGAGGAGAGACAAGAATAATGACGGCCGTGTAAAGGGGAGGGAAATGAGGAAGAGGAAGAGGTAAGGACGCAAGGTACCTGTCAGGACGAGAAAGAGTCACAGGCTACATGAGCTACATGAGGAGAGAAAGACATCGTGAGCATGGAGACATACATTCAAGCAAGGCCAAGCGGGGAAGACAGAGATGGGGGGGCGAGAGAGGAAAGGTGATGAGAGAGAGAGAGAGAGAGAGAGAAAAAGCACGAAAGAGAGAGAGAGAGAGAGAGAAAGAGAGAGAGAGAAAGAGAGAGAGAGAAAGAGAGAGGAAGTCCTCTTCACGTTGAACTCAGACCCTCCTTCCTCTTTTCAATCCATCATCTGCTTTCAGAAGCTGAATATTGCTGATGACTCGATGGCCTCTGGCTCTCAAGTAAGCTTCAATTTCTTACTTGAAGACTGCACAGCCTCTTCCACCTTCTCTAAGAAAATATACCGACCAACCGCTAGAGAGAGATTTTCATTGCGCTTTTTCCTGTTCTGTTAAGGGAGAAGAAGCTCTTTCTGCTGCTGCATCCACAGGTTGCGTGCAGAATGGTAACATTAGCTGCGGGAGTTGGCTATTGTTCTCTCTCAGCATAGCAGGCAGAGTTTTTTAGGTAGCCTTGGAGGGCACTCTCTGTAGAGTAAAGCAGAGTCAGGAGGAGGAGGAGATGAAGCTTCCACCGTTGTCAGCGCTGGGATCTACCAGCAATGACAGGCAGAATGTGCATCTTCCTCCGTCGTTGCCGCTGCATATGCACTCCAAGGCTGTGCCACACGGCCATACACATTTTAGTGGAGGTTGCGATTTGTCTGCTCTCAGCAGCGGGATCTTAGGTGAGCGGGAAAGGGTAATAACTGGCCCGATGGCCCCCAGCGTCGCGAGGGCAAGCAGGCTGAGGACGATCAGTGCCAGCAACATCATCACTGGAGGAAGCAAACCTTCGGCATCCCTGTCAGGAGCCGCAGCGGCACACGCTGCCTCTAAGCGTATAAGAGCTCGTAGTGCCGACCACGTGATGGACGCGATAATGGAAGAGTTTGCGGACGTAAGTACCCCAAAGACTCCGGTTCTGTCCAGCAGCATCTTGCCTCTTGACCGCTCTCGCCGAGTGAGGACTAGCAGTGCAAGCAGCTGTAGCAGTATCAGCAGTATTCTTAGCAACTTCAGCACGGCTAGCACTGCTTTAGAGAGTGAAAGTGTTTCAAGCGGGCGCTCAAGGCTCCAGAGTGACCTCTCGATTACCGACGAGTTGGATGAAGTGTTAGGCTTTTACGGCCCTGGACAACGCAAGAAGCGGTGCAAGGTGCCAAACTGCAACAAATGCGTGGTACAAGGTGGTGTCTGCATCTCTCACGGAGCAAAGGTTAAGCGCTGCAGCGTAGACGGCTGCGAGAAGGGTGCCGTCAATGGAGGTGTTTGCATTGCACATGGAGCAAAGGTGAAGCGGTGCAAGGTGGACGGGTGCGATAAGCAAGTGCAGCAGGGAGGACTTTGCATATCACATGGTGCTAAGAGGAAACGTTGTAGGGTCGAAGGTTGTGAGAAGTACGCCCAGAAGGGTGGGGCTTGCATTAGCCATGGAGGGGAGAAAAAGCTGTGTAAAGAACCAGATTGTTCAAAGCGGGCAGTGAAAGATGGTGTCTGCGTAGCGCATGGTGCCAAAGTCAAACGCTGCAGTGTTGAAGGTTGTGAACGCCGCTCTGTTAAGGGAGGCGTATGTGTCTCTCATGGTGCAAAAGTCAACCGATGCAACTACCCGAGCTGTGAGGAGTATGCGAAGAAGGGAAAAGGACTTTGCCAGCAGCACGGCGCACTGTCTGATAGTGGAAAATGTGCGGACCCGAACTGTAAGAAGTTCGCAAAGATAGGAAGCTTCTGTTTGGCTCATGCCCGAGGGCGGTTAGACAGTTCAAGCAGCTACGGGGCCAGCAGGAGCGTAAAATCTCGCACTTCTAGCGGCACCGTATCCTCGCATGAGGAGGGATGTGAGGAATATGAGGAAGATGACGAGCAGTGGTCTGAGGAAGCTGCTCAGGCTCCTCACGAGATGGAGTTGAAATCAACTTCTTACTTCCACCACCAGTGATGGGCTTTATTCCTCGGCCTTATCACTATCCCACCTCGCCAGTTTCTACTCGATTGCCAGATGCACATAGGCGTGTATCTAGCAAGTCTTCTGTCCGGCAGCAGCCACACAGCCATGTACTTCAGAGTCTATGGCTAGCATGTAGAGTTAGTGACCATGACAGGCAGAAGCGTCTATGCCTCTGCCCATTTCACATACACCTTGTACCAGTACGCTGATCCTACGTTCCGGTAGGCTTGAAAAGAGCCTTCTGTCTCAAGTCCTGTTCCTTACTCTAAGCAACCTAGTGAATGTAAAAGTAGCCTCTCTTTTCTAATGCGCCTGCCCCACATTGGACTTGCAAAGTAAAAGATGAAGACCAATGGTAGACTGGTAACTTGGTGTACCAAAGGGAAGGGAAAGGGTTGATGACGTGGGCACTTGAGGCACCCGCCGTTGTCAAGAAAAGACCTTGCTTACGCAACGACGGCTGTGCAATCTTTAGGATCATGGATGCTGACGCGTCTTCTCGGTCAGTTCCTGCGGATGACTCATGGCTTGGGCCTCTTTTACCTGACGGTTTGAGCTCAAGATCTGTGTCTGGATGTAAGGGGACATAGCTCTCCCTGCAGCAGATGGAGTGCTGACAAGACCAGGCCAGACCTCTTCCCTGAAGTGATGAGAGCCTCATCATAAGCTCATCCCTTCAGCATCCCTGCGGCAGTCAATCACTCATCAGCCACCGACCAGCTCAACAGTTCAGAGCTTCACTCTTACCTCTTTAACAAGATACAGCGCATTATTATAGCTGGTCTTCACTCTGTCTCAATCCATAGAACCACCCATTGAGCTTCAGAAACGAAGTTGAAGAATCACTTCATCAATGGCGTGAAAGCTTTCAACTTAAGGTTTCCCTCGGAATCTTCGGTTCATGATCTCCTAAGCCTTATCCCCTACACGGTTGCCATTGTTTCTGGGTCTCGAGAAATATTCCACGCAACAATGACACCAGTTATTCAGAGAGACACCTTTAGACAGAGTGCTCAAGATCCATATTTAATATATTGACAGGTGGTCATGAGATATATCGGGCTGCCTGAATGAAGTGCAGAGCATGCAGAATCCACCCTATCAACTGACCGTCACAACACCTAGGAGGGCAGCTGCCTCGATATCTCTTTCTGCTAGGGAGCAGTACAGTCTCTGCTCTCGATCTTCGGTTCTCATGCTCTTCGCCAGTCTTTGGCTGCAGTCTGCTTGGTACGCAAAGCTTCAGAACCTCAAGACCGCGCTTCTCCTTTAAACTGCTACCTTCCATTGTTGTCCTCGATCGGGACTACTCTCCAGCTCTTCTAGCTCACCGCAAGACGACTGGTACTACATTTGGCTGGGGTGAGAAAGGGTTAGCAGTGATCGTGGCACATCACCATACCCAGAGATAGAAGATGACTAGTACCAGAAATACAAGTGCTGGAGGGGTGAATGTTATGAACAAGAAGAGCATCGACTGGCTACATCCTCCAGAGGACTCTCCCGAACGCGAGGCCACCGCGATGACCTCCGTCTTCAATCTAGTCTCGACTATGGTTGGTGGAGGAGTCCTTTGTCTTCCTTACGCCTTCTCTCTCGCTGGTATAATACTTGGCCCTCTTCTTCTCATCTTATGTGCGTTGGCCTCAGACTTTTCATTATACATTCTAATTGCGGGTTCGAGACGGACTGGAGCTACATCATATGGAGGGGTTACGGCAGCGGCTTTCGGAAGGACTATGGAGCATGTGACCTCAATCAACGTCTTACTGCTCACATTCCTGGCCTGTATTGGCTATATGATCCTCATTAGGAACAATGTGGGGTCGTTAGTTGAGTTCGTGCTTGGCAACGAGCTTACCGGGAGCCAACGTAACCTAGTTCTTGCTGTGTGCGTGCTTATTATCTTCCCCGTCGCCTGTCTAAGATCTTTAAGTGCGCTGCGATTCAGCTGCGTGGTATCGTTTGCGTCTATCTGTTTGTTGGCGCTGTGCACTGGTTACAGGTCGGTGGAGCACAATGTCACTTTAAGCAAGCTGGATGAGCCCCACCCGCCCATCAAACTGTTTGCGACGTCCTCCATTGATGCCATTAGGTGAGACCATAGGCAGCGACTGCACCTTCAACTTCCTGGTTCCCTCCGTCTCGACTCATTGTCTATTGGAGTCCCTCTCACTGACTCTTTGTGAACCGACATTCTTAGAACTGTACCTTACTCTGCGACTAGTCTCGACCTTCTAGACGACCAACTTACCCTAGGGTTCTCAGAATGCTGACACCGGCCTTGCTTTTCTGTGAGCAGATCATTTCCTCTTATCTCGTTGGCCTTCTTATGCCACTTCAACGCCCTTCCGATGCACAAGAACCTGCAAAGACCAACCAGAGAGAAAGTGAAGACTGTCCTTCACCTGGCAATATTCCTAGCCGGAGCCATTTACCTTTTGACCGGACTTTGTGGCTATCTCTATGCCTATGACGCCACCAAGGATGACATTCTGCTGAACTTCAGCTCGAATGACCTCCTCATCAACTTTGGTCGACTGGCGCTGTCTCTCACGGTGATGCTGAATCTTCCTATCATCATTCTGCCTTGCAGAGCAGAGTTCGAATCACTGCTAGATAAAGCCATAGGCTACTTTCAAGCGAAGAGGAATGCAGCTGATGAGGAAAGCATCCCTCTAGTGAATACTGCCCTTGCCAGTAAGTGCTTTGCTCTCATCCTATTTCCTTAAGCTAACTGTCGACATTGGCTATCGTCGTACTTGCCCATCAGTCTGACTGCCTTGTGATACTTCTCACCCTTTGCGTTAGGGTGCACCTCTCTAGCGTCATTCGCTTTGAAAGGGTCTCCTGTGTACTGATTCATACCTCATTATATTTCCGCAGCACCTGGTTCGGCTCCCGAAGACATTATTGCCTTTGTAGGGCGTGAGTCCAAGCACCTCCTTCTCACTTTCATAGTAGTGGGCTCACAGCTCGCCATCGCCTGTGTCACCCCTGGCATCGGTGTGGTCTGGAGCATTATGGGCTCAACCGTAGGTATTGGCATTGGCTACATCCTGCCAGCTAGTAGTTACTTAGTGATTAGGAGGCACAAGCCCTTTGAAAGGCGCAAACTGGGGGCATGGTGCTTGCTGATAGGAGGGATATTTCTCATGGTGGTCTGCAGTTATGACGCTTTCAGAAACATTCTGTCTTAAAAGATCTCTGTGCTTAGCCATCCGTCTGCTGTTGTCTCTCTCTAGCCTATGGTATACAGTCTTCATAACACGAAATGCTCGCCAATCAGCATCTGATGACCGTATGCCCAAGGATAGACTACTATGCTCAACTCCATAGCGTAACATGACTAGCAGGCAGTGTATCACATGCCAGGGCGATTCAGGTCACCAGCCTGCATGCATAATCACAATGCTATTAGTCTCATGATGTAGGAAGTGCCATTCACACGATTGAGAGAGCGCTCATGAGCGTGGAAAAGAAACCTAGCAAGTCTGGGACATCCGTTTCTTCATTAAGTGACGCTAACATATTAGGCTTGCAACCTTGTGTGAGCTGCTAACGCCCTTCGTTCAGGAGCTGTGATAACGACGAATGACTGAATCAGATCTCGTAGCTGTACAGGTACTGTACAAAGCAAGCGAAGCTGCGCTGAGAAGTTAAGTCCTCTCGAGCTTCATTGACGGTGTTCCGACATCAGCTCTTCTTGCAAGAGCTTCAACTTATAATACTATCGGGACACAAAGGAAGTGTAGTCTGTCAGCGCTTACAATATAATGGCCAAGGTTGTCAAAGAAGCTCAGTGAGGCGGCTTGGAAGAGGGTTTCTACCACGTAGACTCCCATTCTGAGGGGTGAGGGAGACACCCCAAAGGCCGATACTCGATATAATGGCAGTGCTGCGACGTAATGCTCGCGGAGTACCGCTGCCTGAGGTCATACATCAGGTCAGATTGGAAGCCTTTGGACGAGGTTACGAAGCTTGAGCTGACCTGATGTCTGTCTTGTTGGTCAGGTCCGTGACGACATCTCTGAGACAACGAGAGTGCTTATCGTCGGAGACGTACACGGCTGCTATGAGGAGCTTCTGGAGCTGCTTGTACAGTGCGATTACCTCTCTCCTTTGACCTACCAGGTGGTAGACGAACGTACCATCCTTGCCTTTGTAGGGGATCTAGTGTGCAAGGGCCCTGACAGCCTGAAGGTGCAGCGCTCTCCAGTCTACTTTCTAGAGTGATCTGTTGTCCTCCCAATCCCTTCGTCTACTAAAGCCCTGCTGTGTATCTTTGCAAAGTTTGCCCCTCTTAGCCTTGACCTTGGTATGAAGCGCTCGACTCTCGTACTATTCTCCATCTCTATCTCACCTCTAGCCAACAAATTCTTCGGCCTATCTGCCCCCAAGTGTCAGCCTTATGACCCTTTCGTTTGCTGCTGAAGGTCGTCGACTTTGCGCGACAGCATGCAGGACTGGTCGTAAGGGGGAACAAAGATGATGACGCGCTGAAGGCCTATTACGCTTGGAAGGAGGTATCATTCTCTTACATAGCGCCTCGGAGTCCCCTCTTTCCTCGCAATCTCATAGCTGGCTGTTGTTGTCCGTCGTCTGCCTCTAACGCAGTCACCTTGGAATAACTTGTCCCCTCACGTACCTCTCCTTGGTCCTGTCAACTCTATGAATAAGCTCCTGTCTTCCCTTAAGCTGACGAGTTGAAGCTCTCGCTGCTGCTATGTATAAACGCCAGGATCCATCATCAACACCTCTTCCTGAATCCTACCGCTTCATGGAGAACTTTTCAAAAGATGACGTCCGCTGGATGGAGAGCCTACCCTTTGTCATTACCATCCCTTCCCATAGAGCTATCCTAGTGCATGCAGGATTAGTGCCTGGAGTACCGCTCGAGGAACAAAGTGTTGACGAGCTCTACGAGATAAGAAGCTTAGGTGCGAATAAGACACCCTTCAACTCCTGCAGGTTCACAATCTTCCACTGCTGAACTGATTGTGTGCTCGCTGTCACTTGACTTCTCACTATCTCTGCATTTAGCTCTACTTTCAATTTCATCTCTGGTCAAAAGAAAGTCTTGTTTGCCCCTCATTACTCTTTTCTCTAACCTTATCACCACCTGGCCACCGGGCGCTCTAAAAGTGGGGGCTGCTGAGGATGGTGACCCAGCGCGGTGGCGTGCCTCATCAAAGGGAGCAGGTACTTATCCCTTTTTGATTTAGCACTTACGCTAGGGCTGACTTAGTACGAACAGAGGGCGTGCCATGGGCCTCCATGTGGCCAGGACCCGAGCATGTTTACTTTGGGCATGACGCCAAGAGAGGCCTTCAGGTCAGAACTTAATAAAGTCTAGGAGAGAAGAATGATTTCGCTCCTTCTAGAAGTCAAGGAAAGGAAGGACCATCTTTGGTTAGCGAGATAGTGTTCACTTAAGGGATTGTCAAGTCTCTAGCCTTGTCCTTACTTTACGGGTTAAAAAAGATGACAACAAGAGCCATAGAAGGATTGACATATACGGGAAGGAGGCTGACAATTATTCAATGGTTACCTCGGTTGCTGGCGAGGGTTACTGATTGCCTTACTTTTCTGCATAGAGACACGCATTTGCGACAGGCCTGGACACGGGATGCTGCTGGGGTTTTCAGCTGACGGCCATAATGCTCCCGGTAAGAACAGAGATTAAGATACTAGCGAGACAGAGATAGATCCCGCTCGAAGTTACATAGGAGTCAGGATTCCGGACTAAGGTGGTGACTAGGGCTGAGACATTCTGCGCTGTCGGGAAATAGGGAGTTAATCTGAAAGTCGAAGAATTGAACCCATCCCTAGACGGACGGCTGACTGTGGGCTTGGTTGCAGGAAGGGAAACTCCACGCTGTACGCGCTCGGCAAGCTTACAAGACACCAAGTTCAGGAGGGGCTGCAATGACGCCAAACCTTCTCCTTCCCATCAACCCCTAGGTAGATCTCATGGTCTAATGCATTTCTGCATTAATTGAAGACAGAGATGAGGAGATAGAAAAGGAGAGACCATCAGACGGACGGAGAGAGAGAGATAGCACCCACAGAGACCGCCGCATCTCCGGACCGAAGGCTGTCTAGTAAGAGCACTTCAGCCACATGAATATGTTGCCACTGAAGATAATAAATGAAAGGACAGGTGGGCGGGTAATAGAGCTTGGTCGCAGGCGCGGTCGCCTTTCTGTAGCTATGCTCGACTAAACCTCCATAAATATATAATGTTGGCCTAAGCGGTAAAGAGTCTCCACATCCAAAAGTTCTGCCCAATGACACCTCCATATCGCCAGTCCCACGGTGCTTACAGTGATGGCTTACAGAGCGAGGAAGGCAGCGGACGTTGCAATGGCTTCCAACTAAGTAGCTGCGACCCTTGGGGAAAGACATATTAGTAAACGGTAGGGAGCTCTTTGTTGGGACGGGACACATGTATTAGTCGACTAGTAGGGTAAACGAGGTCCATCGGGCGGCTTGGTGGTATAAAGTGAGAGGAAGAAGGCACATCACGTTGCCGATGGGGTATCGTTGAGAAGGAGCGTTGGCCTTCTTATTAACCTTCCTCTTCATGTACGTCACATCCCCAGACTTCTTCGTTGCTGCACATTGAATGAGTTGCTCACGCTCATTGTGGGCTTTGGCGATAAAATTGCATCTTTGCTGCCAGCATCGCCCTTGCAACCGAAGTGTCTTCCTCCACCTTGACCCTGTGGTAGCTAAAGCTGTGCCGCATTCAAGTGACATGCAACTTGACACAAGTCGTAGACAAACCAATCGCCAGAAGTGACCTTACGCGAGCACGCTGAACACTCGGTGGACTTTAGTGTGACTACTCCAACCTCCTGGATCAATGAAGAAAGGAAGGACAACGACATCAGCGGTGAGATAGAGATCAATGTACCAGACAATCACAGAGTAGGGAAAGGAGGAGCACTCTGAGGAAAGGAAAACAACAAGAAGACGGAGAAATCGCACTCCATTATGACCTCAAGACAATGAAGCTAGAAGAAGTTAATAGTCAAGTGAGAGAGTCATTCGTAGGCAGAAGACGCTACCAGAATCAGGGCAAGACTGGGGAAAGGTAACGATAACTCTTCAGGGATCACTTACCGGTGACCACGAACGCTGGGTAAAGGAGGAGTCTCAGTCCTAGCAGTGCCGCTCTTCTTGTTATCAGTAGTCAAGGCAGTTGTTACCGACGTAATGATTGAGTAGCACACATCGAGTGCACAGGGTCAAGGAAGCGGTGCAAACAGGCAGGTTGCCATGTCAAGCATTGGTAGTAGAACGAGCCCAGTGAAGGAGAGCGGTAGGGAAGAAGGGGAGAAAGAGGGGAGTCAGAAACCAAGTCAGCTACAGGCGGAGCCTGAAGACGGGAGAAGCAAGGGGACACAAGTGAGAGAGAGATGTCCAGCTAAGTGAAAGACCGCAACAGGAACGAGGATTATTAGCATTCGGGGAGACAAGAAACGATCACAGTACTAATGCAGCACGTAGTAGGTTGGGAGGACCGTGAAGGATAGTTTCTAACAGAGGAGAGATGAAGAAACAAACAAGCCGCAATAGCACACGGAGTTGCAGATAAGAGAGTGTGTGATAACCAATGCCGCACAGCAAGACGCGGAACATAAACGGCAGGGAAGGAAAAAGACGTGTCGCGTGAAAGAGTTGATGACACCAGCAAGAAGGAGAAACAAAAAGCTAGGGATAGAAATGGTCTTAAACCCTTCTTACCGGTGGCTGGCCACCAACGCCCGGGTGAAGAAAGAGTTCCAGACCTATCAGTGCCGGTATCCTCGTTATCAACAAGCAAGGCAGCCGTCACAGACCTGATGAATGAGAAGCACCACCGCATGCACACAGAGGGTCAATTGACCAATGCAAACAGGCAGGTTGCCATGCCAAGAATTGGAGGTAGGAGGAGAGCGGTGAAGGTAAAGGATTGAAAAATAGGAATAGAAGAGTCTGAGATAGACCAAGTCAGCTTGATCACGGGCCTGTAGAAGGGGGTAAGAATGGACACAGGAGCGGAAGGAGAGCATCAGCTAAGGCAACTGCCTGTTTGCATTGTTTAAGCTGTGCACGTGACGGTGTCATTCATCAAGTCTGGTCAACCAGTGTCCTTGATCGTTGAACAGAAGATTACCGGCACTACTAGAACTGGGCCTCCTCCTTTGACCCAGCATTCGTGATCAGCCACCGGAAAGAAGCGTCTTAAGACCATCTCTATTGCATAGCCCTCACTTTTGTTGCTGCTTGTAGGCGGAATAAACAGATGAAAGAGAAGAAGAACAAGAAAGCCAGTACACGGAGTCGCAGAAGATGGAATGCGACTGAACAGGGAGACAATTGAAAAGTATTGAATAGGACCAGAGGGTGGTGCTAACCAATGCAGGCACCGCAAGACGCGGAACGTACAGGGCAAAGAAAGGCGTGTGGTGTAAAAGAGTTGACCACAATTACAAGAAGGAGCAACAAGAAGCCAAGGGTGAATATTAGAAAGGCGTTGGGACGGACCCGTCTTACCGGTGACTGACCAGGAGCACTTAGAGATGGAGTCCCAGTCCTAGCAGCGCCGCTATTCTTCTTGTCGAGAGTCAAGGCAGGTGTTACAGACTTGACGATCGAGGAGCACCACCACATGCACAAAGAGGATCAATGCAGCCATGCAAAAAGGCAAGTGGCCATGTCAAGCATTGAAGGTAGAAAGAGAGGGGTGAAGGTGAGCGGTGGTAGGCAAGATGAGGAGAAGAGAGGAGTCACGGACCAAGTCAGCTACGTTCAGTGTGTGAAGAGAGGAGTAGCAAGGGACTCAGACAGTGATGAAGAGAAGTTCAGCTGACGGAAAAGAGCCCAACAGAAACAAAGAGTAACAACAGCGTTGGGGAGACCTGAAATATAGTTGCTAAGTTAAAAAGACAAAAGGCGCAACAAATTTTTCAACAGTCTACGAATGGCAAGACTGGCAGAGAGAGAAGTACAAGTGGCCAGAACAAAGGAGTGGCACATAAGAACCAAGGCCGCTAGAGAGAAAGTAAAGCTTAGTAAAGAAAGGCTTGTAGTGTGAAAGAGTTGACGACACCAACAAGGGGGCAACGCTAAAATGCCAAGGTTAATCAGAGGAGCAACGAGTGCTAGAGCCGCTAGCCATGAGATGGATGAAGGACGGAGAGCTGGTTCATGTCCCAAGTTCTAACATACCACTAAACACCGGTTCGTCCATCCACGCTCCTCCTCTTTACACCAGAGAGCAAATGCTTACGACAGGAGCGTGGATTTTAGTGGTATGTTAGAACTTGCGACATGAACCAGCTCTCCGTCCTTCATCCATCTCATGGCTAGCGGCTCTAGCACTCGTTGCTCTGCAGCAATGGTGAACAGTCAGATTCCATTTCCTCTACAAGAGTTTGCCGCTGAGGAGCATTGTGCTCTCTCCTCCTCTTTCCTACTTGGTCTGCAAAAAAGAAGGTGCTGGAGCAGCTGCTCGAATCCTTAGGACATCCATCATTGACTACTGACCTTTAGAAGCCGCCGGAGATACCTCGCATCAATAACGGATACCAGATCTGAACAGTTCCTCATCAAGCGAAAGAAGCTATCCTGCATGGTTCGGCAGGCCTCTTCTGTCTCCGCAAAGAGATTTGCACTTTTGCCCAACATACCAGATACCAAATGAGCGAAACTTTCGGAAGCAGACCTTTGCATGGCATCCGGACCGACGTAAGTGGAGGATATAGCGGCAGCAGATGGGGAAAGTGCTGGTGGGGATAGTGGTAGCGTTGATATAGAGCGTCCTGGTAAGATGGAGCTTCTTCGAATCGCTACTGAAGAAACCACCGACGACGAAGGGGTGCTTACAACCCGTCGCCGATGAGAGGAAGGGGTGGCGAACAAGTCACTACCGTTTCCCCCTGTTGAGTGATAACCAGCAGGAGCGGGCACTCTATCTTTCTCCCCATCAGCTTGTGGTGTGGTGGCAACGATGTCGTCTTGAATAGAAAGGTCATCCTCATCGTCATCAGGGTAGACTCCGTCACCATAGAGACTATTATTGACAGTCATATCGCTCTCCCGTCCGGATCCGTCCTGTTAACTCTGTGCTTGTTAGTATTCAGCAGAGACGAACAAGAAGAAGAAGAACAACTGTTGTCTATCGGAAGATGCGGCTAGAAAGAAGCAGGAGGCGGTAGTAGTAGCGGCTGCCAGGAAGGAGGAAAAGACATCATCACCTTCCTATAAGATAAACTTGAGCCTTAGAACAAGACGAGGGGCAACAAACAAGAACTCTTCTTCTTTTACCAACCAGCAGCCGCAACTACTACATAGAACGCTGTATACGTAGTAGAAGGGCGTAGAAAGCAGCTTCTTGGCTAAGTACTGCGATACTGCGAGTACTAAGAAGGCGGCGTGCTGCTGGGAAGGTGGTGGCAAACAGGAAGTAGCAGGCAGGCAGGATCACTGACAAGAAGGTATGAAAAGCTTCAAAAATTTGTGATCTGCGCTGCTCATCAAGATGCTGCTGATGTTAGCGCGAAAGCCGAGACCGCGCGCCAGTGAATCCTGAGTCCTGAGTTTTAAAGATCCAGATCCGATATTGCGTTATCCGTACTTCAATATGTCCAGTTGTTACAATAGGCATATTAGCTCACGCTTTAGCGGATTCGTTCCTGGTCATTGGCAAGGGTGGAGTGGATGGGCCAATGCTGACTAAATGGGGAAAGACTTTGGTCAGCACTGGCCGTGGGGGGGTGGGCTGCAAGTAGAAGAACATATGTATGGCACCAGTTTGGCGGGAACATAGCCGCTTATTCTGTCAATCACCACCAATAATACAACTACCAAGCTGGCCAAACAGTGGCCAGGAAGTGCGATCCACAAGGAGACTGATGAAGGGTCCATAAGACTCATATGGCAATGTGGCTAGTAGCGCAACTTAATCTGGGAACATCAGTGAGCACCACAAAGTGATGATCCGATGTTTGATGTGTCAATCAGTGGGAGGATAGGAACAGCCCAGAACAGACGTTGAGAAAGTGAGATGATGATAATAGGGGCATCATGATGATGGTCGACATACCCCATCAGAAGATTTATTTGGACTTGTTTTTTGAAAGAGGTAGGGAGGGAAGTCCCATCTCTTTTCTCTGCACAAGGGAGTTCTCGTCGGTCGTCCACGCCAGGCACTCACGTTAGCCTTCTTCTGTTTTTCGAGAGTATCCTCAGTCGATGATGATGAACGTGTTATGATTGATCTGACTGAAGACTTGCGGCAGCAGATGCCCACCATTAGCCAACAAGCAAGGCAAAAACAGGTTCGATACTCTACCGGGTAATGAACCCTTTAGACAAACAGCACACAGGAGCGTTCTCGCTCTTAACTTTATCTTCCCAACTCCTGATCGTTTTTTTTCTCGCCCATCGATGGCCTTTCCTACTTTCATTTGAAGAGAGGAGTAACAAAATCCTGTCTGCGTCACGGGTTCTTTGGTCTTACCACCCGGCTTGTACCGGCTAGCACCGCAGAATTTGCACTCCTTGAGGTCCGCATAGGGACCATAGTAGCACAAACACGTATTTCGACAACTATCTGCGAAAGAAATAGAGCGAGAGATCGCAGCGTTAGGTACAGAGATACTGAGGAGAAGCCAAAGAGCTATTCATCATATTCATCACCTTACCAATTTTTGTTACTTTAGGCAGATAGTTAACCATATATTTGAGGGTCTCGTCAAGGGAAGGATACCGCTCGCTGCCAATAGGCAGTTGCTCATTGAGCACACGAAAGAGCCGATTGCACTGAGATTCAAGACTTGCCCTAGAAGACTGGGGATAGAGAAACCTATCTAGCATGACGTCGGCTAGGATAAGTAACGGAGTCTCGTGGCTGTTCTGAATGTTGACAGTGAATCGGTTGCGCTCTCCATGGGGGTCTGACAGGAGAAAGCACTGGTTCATAGCCACATTCTGCAGATAATCTTCACTTCTCCCTTGCTCATTGTTTTGATTGTCGCCCTCGATAGAAGGAGGAGGAGTGCATTGGCTCAATTCCTGCTCTAAGTTGGGTCTTGTTACTTCAGCATCATCATCCTCGGACCCACTTGAGGCGTTCCTTTGTGTCCAGCAACTGTCGCCATCAGGGACATCTCCCTCTGAAGCAGCGTAGTGGAGTGATCCATCACTACGGCCCCTGAGCTCATCTTCTAAACAAGGATCACGTCGCAGTGCAGGAGGAAGAAAGACAGCAGCGGGACGGTGTAGAAGAGCCAGGATCTGTTAATTAGTCCTTTACGTATATCAATCATCAATTGCAGTCGCAGATAGGCGTACCATCAGTTCTACGACCAGAGTCAGTGCCCTCAGCCCCCGATCGTAAGCGCAAATTACGGCTGGCGAGAAATAAAGATAGATGTAAAGCGCGAAAGAGTAACTTGGGCTCCAACACATCGCTCAGATAATGGACTGTCATCTATCACGAAACAGGAAGATTTCTCTATGGTGACTAGCGAACCTTATCTTCTTCTTGAGTTTCTTGTGGCGGACGTGTGCTACCAGCAGGCGGTGAAGGCTCAAAACCGATCCTGCTTTTATGCTTCCTATAGTGAATTATGCTGATATACCTGCCGCGGCAATACTACGAGAGAACGTGGAATGAGACATCTCGCGTCAATGGCTAATGATTAGTAGTAAAGGTCTAGCACTCCCGGGTAACTGAAGCTCGTCCCGTTCCCGCGGACCACCTCTCTGCATGGTTTGATTGACAAGCAGAAATCCGAAAGATAATCCGACGACGACGACCCAAGCATGCAGCAGCTTAGAGGATGATAGAAGTGATAAAGGACTTACCGCACAACCACATCGACAATTCTTCTCCTGAGTATAACATTCAGAAGGTGCTGATGTATGAAAGTCGTAAGGATCATTTGAGGTTCCAATAACTTTCCTTCGTCCGAGAGGCTTTTTTCCACCTTGCGAGAGCGGCGACAGCTTCTTTCCTCCCGGCCGATGATCGTCCTCCATTGATGCCATGAAAAGGGTAGCGATTGCGGACTTCAGTTGGTAAAGAAGACTGAGTGATGTCGGAGCTAGCCTTGCTATCAGACCACTAAGACGGTGGTGGGTCAGCCGAGAGTACGAGTCTTCCTTGGTAGACTGAGCTCCTCTTGAAAGGAAATCGCTAATTAGAGTACAGTGGAAAAGTAAAGGATATTCCAGGACTTGAACCTGGATTTCATGAATGGTCAACCAAGCGTGCTACTTGTACCACCAAGAGATTGCACCAAATATCCATGATAGACTGGAGTGACCAGGGACTATATACCGGATACAACTCACAGCTAACACTCCCACTGAAGTCAAGAAGCAACTCAGACTCCGAAGAGTAACTGAGCTCCTTGAGTTCCCCATCGGGACTGTGGCCCATTCGGATTCCGGACATAGGCGGATTAACCAACAGTCATTAGGTACAGTAGATGAGAGATGAGGACTCTGAAACTACAAGGGGTTTATGGTCAAGTGGAAAGGGAAGAAGGTGTCTCGAGTCTCGATGGCAAAGGCGATCTCTGATCGATTGAGTCCATTGCAGCTGGTTGGAGAACTAAAGACCCTTCACTGGCTAGATGGGCTACTTTCTGAGACTTCCATTCAGGTCTTGTTTGATAATTGGCCTATGGTGCAATTTCAGACGGCGTTAGTCCGTGCGCTTTCAAGCGGGTATGCAAATTGCATACTATGGTTCTTTGCGAAGTTTCCAAGTAATAGATCTCCGGTCAAGAAGCTGAAGGATGTGGTTCGTCAAGAACTTTCAGCCAGTTAAGGCGCCATAGCCAGACTTATGCAGCAGAAGCTTAGGCCTCTTT
>FLMG01001779.1:0-17320 GCA_900088475.1 Hyphochytrium catenoides | reverse complement strand
TTCGGTGGTGACTATGACACCCATCTTCTCACCTTTTTGGATGTAGAGAACCAGAAGGACGCTAACAAGGCGGCTCTGGAGACCGTGGCTAAGAAGTTCCGTGGCAAGCTTCTTGTGATCATTGTTCCTTCCCACGAGGACCGGATTGTTGACTACTTTGCCGTTAAGAAGGATGAGATGCCTCGTGCCCTTGTTGTCAAGATGGCTGGAGGTATCAAGAAGTTCGAACACCCTGCTCGTGCTGAGAACTTTGATGCCGATGACCTCTCTGCGTTCCTTGATGACTACTTCGCGGGCAAGCTTAAGCCTACTCTGAAGTCCGAGGAGATTCCTGAGAACGACGATGAGGCAGTGAAGACTATTGTCGGCAAGAATTTCGAGGAGGTTGTGCTTAACCACGGGGGGAAGCACGATGTTCTTATGGAGTTCTATGCCCCTTGGTGTGGCCACTGCAAGGCTCTGGCGCCAAAGTATGAAGAGCTTGCTGAGAAGTTTGCCGACATTCCTTCTCTCATTATTGCTAAGATGGACTCTACAGCCAACGAGATTGACCACCCTAAGGTTAACATCCAGGGCTTCCCTACCATCAAGTTCTTCCCTGCAAATGACCCCAACAACCCTATCGACTATGATGGAGGACGCGATGTAGCTTCCTTTGTCTCCTTCCTTCAGCAGAAGGTAACCATTGGTTTCGAGCTTGATGGTGAGGTCTTTGGTCCTGGACCCGGAAAGACGGTCAAGCATGAGGAGCTCTAGACTTGAATCTCATTATGTAGTCTAAGGGAGATAGGCTAGACAAGCATAGGATAGTGATGACATCTGATAAGAGAGATGAGGTGGTGGACTGGCTTTATATATGGCCACTGCCAGGCATAACCAGATTATAAAAAAGTCTTGTATGGTTCTTTCCTAGCTCCAAACTGTACCTAGAGCTGGCAGGAATAGCATCGATCGCTGGAAACTGACAATAACAAGCTTTCCATAATGGGCTGTCTCCAATAACGAACAGGAAGGCTGGATCATCAACGTTGCATATTCTACAGATTGTCGTTCGGCTAGCACTCCATCGTCTGGCTCACCAGAGCCATGAAGTACCAACGAAGACACGGTCGGACGGAGAACGGCGCTAATGAAGAAGATTGTGGACTCTTTCTCTGCTTGGCAGGAGGCTTGCCTTTGTCGTTTATTGTTTTGTCCTTCAGTAGTATCTCTCTCCATCGCTACCTTCTTGCTCGTTCCTCTCTCTCTGCTCTCGGTCTCTACTTCATCCCATCTCGAGATACTCTGTCTTGTCTATTGCTCTCTTTTATCTGTTTGTCTCTGTGTCTGTCTGTCTGTCTCTCTCTTCCATTGTTTGTCTTCACTATCTATATGTATGTCACTCTGTCTCATCTCTCTCTCGCCCCCAACACAGTCGTGGGGAGAATGGGAATACCAGATCCCCATGATCTTTGATCATCAATATGTGATTACCTATAGATGACTGCCTTGATAACCACACGAAAGAGACATGAAGTGTATTGTATTCGGGATATAAGAATAATCATTCGGAATATCGGGACTCTTCTTGCCACTCTGACGATTCCAAGGTTTCTGGTTCTCTGGAGCATCTTCGACCGCAGCTCCAGATTGCGGTATCTAGAGACTTGGCAGAGATTATTGCCGCAGCACATGGGATCCGTAGAGCCTCGGTGTCGCTCATAGGCCTGGCGGAACAGACGTTAGCAGCGCATCTGATAGCAGCAAGCTGTGGCCCTTTGAAATCGTCCCATCGAGTAGGTGTTACTTGTGCTATCAAGGCAGAAGTACCTGCTTTCTACTATTGTTTTGCTGTCGCTCATGCACCCTTCGGGAGAAGCCGCACCATAAGCTTTAATAGTCCGGTACGTTCGGTATCACATGGAGTCCGAGCAAGAGACTCTTGCGCCGGGCGCCCCTGCGGAAGGGGAAGAAGTGCGGAACGATTTAGAGAAAGGTGACGGTCAAGGTCAAGCCGATGAAGATGAAGGCAAGTTAGACGCTGAAGCCAAAGAAGAGAATGGAGCTCTGGAAGCCACCGTAGAACCCGTCACAGATAGCATGGAAGCAGATGGAGATTCTAATGGGGCAAAAGGAGGAGATCTTGACAGTTTTCAAGACATACAAGAAGAAATGCACAGCCTGGAGGCAGGTCAGGGTGGAGAAGACAGTGCAACCGACGTTCAAAGCGTCGCACCACTTCAGGAAGAAGTAGCATCAGAGGAGTCGATGAAGGAAGAGACAGAAACGGACCGCGCAGGGCAAGTAGAGCCGTCCGCGGCTGAGACAATGGAGAGAGAGAAAGAAGAAGAAGCCCCAGAAGTCAGAGAGCCTGAAGAAGTCGAGCAAGGTAGCGGCGAGACAGAGACGAAAGTTGAAGTGGAGGAGAAGGAGGAAGAGAAAGAACCAGCTGGAACGGAAGTCAAGGAAGAAACAGAGAGTACATCGGCGCAAATTGAAGTGGATGAGGCGGACAAGAGCTCAGCCATGGAGGTAGAGGACAGCTCTCCTACAGACACTACCGAAGGGCAAGGAGAAGAGAAAAGCCAAGCAGAGGAAGAGAAAGAAGTAAAGACCGAGAATGAAGCTAAGCCCGCAGCTGGTGAAGGAGAGAAGAAGCGTCCTCGTGGTGGATCGACCTCAAGCTCGCCAAGAGGTAGAGATGCAACTGGACCCTTCTCCACTCAACCTCCTCTCCTTCCCTCTCTCGCTCTGTCTATGTCTCTCTCTCTCTCTCTCTTTTTTCTCTTTGTCTGTCTCTCCCTCTTTCTCTCTTATATCTCTCACTCTCTCTGGCGAGCCACTGCTACGACGACCAAAGTCTTAGCGTGCTGAGTTCTGCTGGTCTACACTTCAATGCTGTCTGTCCTCTCTTCTTGCTCGCAGGGCCGTGATGGCCTCTTCTGGGTACCGATTATTCTCTCTCTTCCTCCTCTTTTTTGCTGTGCCCCTCCTCACCTAATGCCTTTCTATAGCCAAAAGACAGAACGTGGGCGTTGATAAGGGAATGCCTGTGGCCGTGACCATCATGATCCCCGCTGACTATGTGGGAGCCGTCATCGGGTAAGCAATGCAGGCCTAATGCTGCTGCATTAAATAGCTTAATGGCCGATTTGCTCTGTCGCGTCAGCTATCGTCCTCTTGCAACTTCCACGCAGTCTCTGTCTCTCTTCCCGTTCTCTTTCTGCTTGCTTTGATCCCATTCACCTGTTATTCCTTCTTCCTTGGAGTTGCTCAGATCGACTGTCTCTCTCTCGCTGTAGCAAAAAGGGCTCAGCTGTACGTGAGATCTCTGATAAATGCCACTGCAAAGTGCTGGTCCAGCCACATGCAGCTCCTGGCCATCCTGAGGAGAAGCTTGTCACCCTTACAGGGCCTTTGGGAGGAGTAGGCAAGGCACAAGTACGAGAAACTAAGAATGCCCCCATCAACTTGCGCTTTCTTTGCTGCGGCTTTCAGCTTCTAAGGGCCCCAGTGCCGTTCCTACATCTCCGTTCCTTCTCAGTTGTCACCGATATCGCTGACAGCATTTGCGCTGTCACTGCTTGCAGTTAATGCTTATGGACATCATGAGGGCGGCGATGCTTGATAGAGCCAGAGAGCTCGAGGTCCATGATGGAACAGATAAGGTGGTCAGTCTTAGCGGTAAGCCAATGATCGGCTACTAGGACGGCAGGGTGAAAGAGAACCCAGAGAGGCCACCAGCTAGGAACAAGGGGAAAGCTAAGAGTAGCAGCGCCTGTCTGCTTTAGAAGTAGAACAGCACTATCTTGATCGCGAAGGTCACCAATCTCGGGTCCTGTCATATTCTTCGCTGTAGGCAAATACATCGTGAAGTGGCTGATCTCAAATGATAGCGCTGGCATGCTCATCGGAAAGGGTGGGAAAGGTATCGCTCAACTTTCAGAAGCCACAAACACACAGGTCTGGACACCTTTTAGCCTTTGAACTTCCATCCGATTGTCATTCTGAGAGCTGGGGCACAGGTTCGGGTGGCACATTTGGATGACATGCCCCCAGGCAGTAAAGAAAGAATAGTCACAATCATAGGCGAGACGGAGGCCAAAGTAAACGAGGTGAGTACAAGCGGAAGCAAGACAAGGCACTGGGCGATGAAAGGTCAAGAGACAGAACAGAGAACGGGTTCACTGGCAAAATCATGGCTTTGGAGAAGCGGACTTTCCTTTGGTGGCGAGAGAGAAGAGAGGCCATCGCCGACAGTCTTGCACCTAGCTTTCCTGAAGCGGGTGGGAGGATAAGAGAGAGAGTGCAGACCGTCGAGGACGTGGTTGCTAATGTTTATGACTAAGGAAGCTCTACATTGTTAGGCCCTATCGCGTGTTAAAGAGACCGCAGGTGGGAGAGCCTATGAGCAATCGATAGAAGGTTCAGGGGTCATCGTCAATGTTCCCAATAAGGCGGTAAGAAGGATGGCTCTATCACTTCTTCCCTGGATTACGCCTTCGCCCTTTTGCTTGTGGACTCCATGTTTCTCTCCTCTCTCTCTCTGCCCTTTCCCCCGCCGCTTTCTTCCTCTATGTCTCTCTCTATATCTTTACGTGTCTCTTCGCGTATCCAGTTCGTATGGTTGGCTGGCTATCTTTTGTGCTCTGTGGAAGGGGTTTTAACTAAACTCTTTCTTCGTCTCTACCAGGTGGGCTTTCTTATCGGTAAAGGAGGACAGAACATCAAAGACATCTGTGACAAGACTGGCGCTAGAGTAAAGGTAAGCTGAAGAAGTGCTCTATCTTGAACACTACATACTGTTGGCTTGTGCCCGCAGGCACAAGTGTCACTGGTCCTGTCTTCACTCTTTACTGATGAGCACTTTGTTTCCTCAGATTGCCCCTCAGGAAGACGTTATCTTTGGCTCTAGTGACCGGTCGGTGATGATCAATGGGTCGTTAGAAGAAGTTGAGAAGGTGAGTGCTTCATCTAGCCTTCCTCTTTGTTTCTGCAACCGGTCCCACGCGCAAGGCGTACACTTCGCCACCTGGAAACTCTCTCTCTGTTTCTCTTTCTTTCTGATCCTTTTTCTTCTTAGCCTACTTTTATTTCTTCTCTTGTCGTGTGCCTTTATCTAGTCTAATGGGCCCAACCTGCTTTTGTTCTTCTCTTCCTCTAGGCTAAAACGATGATCAGTGAGATGATAAGTGCCCAGCTGAAAGGAATGCCAGATGATCCCTCCCAGGACGAAGTTAGCATCAAGATGGTCGTTCCCAAAGCTGCCGTGGGAGGGATCATAGGGAAGAAAGGCAATCACATCAAGTAAGGACCTTCGTGGCCCATCGCAAGGGGGAGAGAGAGAGAAAGAGAGAGAAAGAATGTCTAGCTTTATCTCTTCTGGATTGTCACGGTGTCTGTCAAAGCCGTTTTGCCTTAAAGGGGTGGACCTTCTTCCTTCCTTTGTAAGAAGGCAGAGCTATCTTCCCTCTCCCTGTCCCGTCGTTTTAGATCTACTTGCAGCCTTTAACACACTCCTCCGGTGCTATCAAAGGGAGATGGAGGACGAGACGAAGTGCCAGATCAAAGTGATTCCGGAGAATGACATGCCATCCTCCAGTAAGCATAGGATAATCATCCTCACAGGCACCAAGGACCAGATTCTGGATATGCAGGTCAGACTTTTCTCTATCTAAGAGTGTCACACTCGTGTCAGCACAGTATCGCTCTGATTGGCTGTCTTTCTCTCTCTCTCTCTCTCTATCTCTCTATCTCACACTCTCTCCCCATATGACGACAAGGGCTTTGCTTTCTCTGTGTAGTCTACATTATTGAGCTTTGCTTACTACTGGGTTCTTGCTATTCTTATAGAGAATGATCCTTGTTTCAATGGAAGAGCCAGACAGGACACACATTCCAGGGGCAGTGGTACGCTCCCGCCATACAGATGGAAGTTTTTTCTTTGAATTGATGTGAAGCTTAGGCTCTCCTCTTTCTCGGGTCAAGCTTTCTTCCTTTACTTCTTTCTCTTCTCCTCTCGCTTGTCAATCTTCGGTCCCAGGTCTCTTGTGGTCTCATTGCGCCTGCTTCCTGGCCTGAAGTACTTCCCTTTAGACGCCAAAGTAGCTTTCGCTGGGTTTTCGCGTACCTGCGTAGTTGACAATTCATGGAACTTTTTCTGCTCGTGCAGGAAGCTGCAGGAGGAGACAGAGGGAGAGGAGGACGGCAGGGTGGCGGTGGTGGAGATAGGGAGAAGCCGAGAGACAGATCAAGAGACAGAGGAGACAGAGACCGTCGGGTAAGGCGCTGTCGTTTAGAGATAACATGGGTCATGCTGCGGGAGGAGATCTCTCGATTTTGGGCCTACTCAGTCTCTCTTTCCATTCGCGTCTTAGTCCCGGCCATCGTTTTCTAAAGTAACAGTCCTTTAACTGCTTTGTATTCAAGAGAGATGACCGTGGAGGCAGAGGAGGCAGATTCGGTGGTCAGAGAGAGAGAGCCTCTCGGCGAGAAGAGAGAGAAAGAAGCCGAGACAGAGAAAGAGGAGGAAGGGAGCCTTTCAGAAGCAGAGAGCGAGAGACAGGACCAAGAGGCGGACGAGAACGGATGGACCGTCGCTTTGACCGCAGCTTAGAGAGAGGAGATCGCGGAGGAGAGCGACGGCGTGATAGAAGTAGGGACAGAGATGATAGATATCTCGACTATGGAGCTGGGCGAGAAGCTCCTCCTCATGGCAGAGGGAGAGCAGGCGACTTTCCTCCTGCCAGGGGAGGAGAGAGAGGAGGATTTGGTCCTCCTCCTACTGCCCATTCCTCTTTCAAGATGCTCATACCTGAGCACCTGATAGGCCTTATTATAGGCAAGGGAGGAGCTACAATCAAGACTCTTAATGACCTCTCACGGTACTGTGTGCTGCTTTCTCGCTTTGCGATGTGTCCGAGAAGGGGGGAGTACTTTTCCCTCTCTTCTTTCTCTCTGTCTCTCTCTTTCTGCCTCTCTCTCTCTTTCTCTCACCTTTGTCTTCTTACCACCCGCCAGGTGTACGATCAATGTTACTGGTCGACATGAGACCTTGCCCGGTCAGGATCGAGAAGTTACCATCATCGGGGCGCCGGAGAATATCGAAATGGCTAGGAGACTCATAGAAAACAGGCTGCTAGACGACGGAGGTGAGAGTCGTGAATGAAAGGAAAGAGTATAGACGGGCCTTGAAGGAATTAGAAAGAAAGGCAGAAAGCGAGCGAGAGGGAGAGAGAGAGAGAGACTGTAGTTACTATTGACTCATGGCCTCCCTTTGCCCTCTAACTCTAACTTTTGTCCAATGGCTGTTCCAGGACCTCCAGGAAAGAGAGAGAGCGAAGCTCCCCGGCACAGGGAAGCTCCTCCACCTCGAGGCGGAGGCGGAGGAGGGCCTGCACCTTATTATGAAACTCGTGGGCCTCCGCTTTCTTCAGCTCCTCATCACGGAGGAGGAGGAATTGTAACTGAAGGCTGGAGAGAACCAGGTACAGAGGGCAAACCACTGGTCTCTCAGTGAGAACGCATTGTTCATCTTCAGACTATTACCGGTCCCAGTTTTTCCTCTAATTTCGTTCTTTTTTTTTCTTTCTAAGCACAGGTCGCTCTTGGCTTCTATCTCTTCTTACCTCGCTCGCTCACAGCTCTGGGTTTCCTCCGTTTCTGTCTGTCTGTCACTGCAGGCTACGACAATGGTTCTTACGATCCAGTGGCTCCTGGAAGTTACGGCGGAGGCAGCGGAGGTGGTAGAGGATATGAGGATCTTCCTCCCTCTCGAACATCCTATAGCCCTCCCAGACGGGGCAGCTCCATGCCGCCTCCTTCACAGTACAGGCCGCCCCCAGGTAAACCAATGGGGAGCCTCACTGCTCTGCTTTTCTCTCTCTTTAGTTCTTACTCTATCTAAGCTTGGCATACTCTCTTCTTGGCCCTAGTTCCCGTTATTTTGGTTGTTAGACCATCGTCTCTGCTTTTGCACAAAAGTCTGATCCTTGTCGTACGTCCTTGACTTGGTCTTCCTCTTATGTATCCCGCCCTCATTGTCTGCCACTCCACCAACCACTTCAGCTGTAAGAGCGAAAGGCAACACTTTTAACAAGCACGTGCTTTCTTCTTCCGCTGCTCTCTTTCTATTCCCTTACTATGCGTTTGTCCATCCTCTCCCTCTTCCGGTGACAACCTCTTCTCCCCGTGCAGCCAGCTCATATCTGCCACCCGATCCACACATTCCTCCTCCAGTTCAACAACCTCCACCTGCTTATCAGCCTCCCACTCTGTCCTACCAACCGCCATCTTCGGGCTACCAAGTGCAACCACCTGCTCATGCCGCCTCCCCCCCTCGTTCCGTTCGAGACGGAGGATATCCTTATGGCGGCGGCGGAGGGATGGATATGCCGCCACCGGTACGTACACGGTACTTCCTCAACACTGTCTCGCATGTTTCATGGTCAATCGAGTTCGACTTTATTTTCCTGTGGATGGGCTGCGTGGATCTCCTGGCTCCTTTCTCTCTTCTGGCTGCCTTTCTTAGGAGTGGTCCCATGCAGTGGATTTCTTTCACTCATACCTCTCTATTCCTCTTTCACGCGTCTTGCTGGGTGGAACGATTTTAGTCTATGAGCGGTTCGTACGACACCTACCTGCCGCCTCCAGGTCCGGACGCCAGTATGGACCTACCACCCGTTTACTCACGTAAGACGAAGCTTCCATCTAGGCCATGTAACTTCCTTTGGTGGTGCCTCCATTATCTCAGAGCGCTTTTGGCACTAGCCTCTAGACTCTCGCCTTGGACTTCAATCTACTCCCTAGACAAGCGGTCCATGTTGACCCCTCCCTAGCATTTAGCCCACACTCTCCCCTCTATTTGGTAATCATTCTATTCTGTGATGTCATGGCTCGTATTCTCGCTGTCTTGTCTGCCGCCATCTCAGTCAGGTTTCTTACTATCTCCAGCAGCCCCGCCGCCTCTGGGCCAAGCTCAGAGCTCCGGGTACAATGATAGATCTTATGATAGCAGAGGTGGAGGAGGCGTCGGATACGGAGAGAGAGGAAGCGGTTACGAGAGAAGAGGAGGAGGATTGGAAAGAGGTGGAGGAGCATATGATAGAGGAGGCGGCTACGAGAGAAGCGCAGGAGAAGGTTACGAGAGAGCCGGAAGAGGATACACAGATGCCCCGCCTCCCGCATCTTCTTCTTACGTACCGCCAGCCTACCCTGGATATGGTGATAACTATGCAGCTCCTCCTCCCTCCTCAGAGAGAGGATACGTAGAGGATATGCCGCGAGGGCCATCAGGGCCAGAGAGAGGTAGCAGGGGTAGAAGCGCCGCTCCATCGTCAAGAACCATGAATATTCCTGCTCATTTGGCAGGGGCAGTGCTGGGGAAAGGAGGGCACGTGATCAAGGAGGTAAGGAGCCTCCTATTCTACTTAGTGCGGGGTCTTTGACAAACCACTGGGTTGCCCACTTTCCTTCCTTAGAACGGCACTCCCCTCTTACTAACATGTTCCAGTTTCCGTCCCTATACGGTGCCTATACATTCTTACCTATGCATTTCTGCGGGGTTCGCTTCACGTCCTAACCCTGCTAAGTCATCTGTGGCGCCGTGGACAGTGCCAATTTCAACTAAATCTATCTCCCCTACCCTCCTTTTCCTTTGTCCCGCCCTTTCTTCTCCCAGATTTCTGGTACCTCTGGTGCTCGAATCAAGATGCAGACCCAGCGAGTCGGTGGTCCTGGAGGCGCTGTATACCGCCCACTGACGCTCAGTGGGGCGCCGAAAGAAATTGACATGGCGGAGCGAATGATCAACGATATCCTTGCTCAGAATGGAGGATAGAGAAGAGCTGAAGGGGAAAGGAAGACTAAATAAGCGAAACAAAGGAGATAAGAGGCGTGATATAGCGCGGCATAATTGAGCAAAGCAGGCTCCTTCCAAGGCGGGCCTGGGCCATCAATCCAAAAGAGTGATGCTCATGTTGAGAGCACGGCCTCATAGGATCTCACGTTCATGCCCTTCTTGGCTGAGATTGAGTCTAGGGAGTACTGGGAAGGCTTTCCCTTTGGAGAAGTGGGATTGACAAGAAACATCGACGAATATGTAGCATATTAGGAAGAAGCTGCATCTCGCAGTGTCTCTTTGCCCTACGCTTCTAGCCATTGAACAATAATCTACCTAGGCCCCCAGGCCCCTTTCGCTAGTCCCATCTCGCCTTAGCTTGGGCTCAGGAGAGAGAAGCGCATAACTCTAGCAAAGAGTTCGAAGAGAATTAACGGAAGAACGGGAGCGCTTCCTAGGCTTAGGTTTTTATAATAAAATAGGAATAGGAAGTAAAAGAACAGACCAATTAGTTTGACGGAGAAGAAGTTTGACGGAGAAGAAGGCGAAGTGTGTCTCATAGCTGCGCCATCTCTTGCAATAAGCTATCCATTCGCTCTTCCAGTCGAGAGTGTGACACTAAAACTCCTTCCGGAGCGCTATACGAAGGAATAGGTAAACTTCCCGGGACAGGGCGGATCCGGACCTGCTCTCCCTGTAGACAAGAAGTGATTTTAGCAGGAGTGCGAAAGTGTAGCCTTCTTAAAGTAACCTTTTAGTGCTCTCTTGAAAAGTGATCTTTCTCTCTCTCCGTCGTACCAGCCAAGGGTTTCCATCCATCTGTGCACTGACCTGAAGAAATATTATCTCTACTCCAGCCCTGTTACTATAGACAAGCTTCACCCTGTTCTGCGCTCGAGGGATTAAAAGAAGCTCTCCAACCACTATATCTCGTTCCTCATTCCGAGAGTCTGATCGGGCCCCCAACGCTAGTGCGTTACTCTTGGGCTTATTGTAGTTTAGCTGCATACCAGCATGAGTTGCAAAAACAAATGACTCACACTGACCACACAATCTCAAGACCATGAATGGAGGCAGAGATTTAAGACATTGAGGCAAGCTAGCAGATTAGAACTCTTTGAAGCCAGCAATTCGGGGGGTTAGAAGAGAGGTTTCGATGACAACAATGCACCCTCAGGCCCGAAATAGGATAGGACGGCTTCAAGCACAGGGAGTCTGAAGACATGGAGACGATGAGAGCACATACTATCACCACTTACATAACTCTTGCCCTTGCCTCCCTTCTTTCCTCCGGCACCTTTCTTGCCGCTATACCTAGTGAGACAGCGTTATGCAGACAAATGTGTCAGGGACTATATTCTATCTATATCTTCTAGCAGAGCTTGTTCTAAAAAGCGGGCTCAGCTTACTTTGAGCTGCTATCATGCCTCAGAGAGCGCACCAAGAGCATCTTGCCCTCAATTGCAGCTGCTATGATAGTAATTGGTACGATGGTCCGCTGTAGAGCCAATAACAATTGTTCAGGGCTGGAGAAATAAGGGAACCGACAAAGGCTCGTTAGTGGGCTCGTTAATCCCGGATGCGACGATAAAAAGGTAAAACTATACTAGAAGGATAGGCACAACCCAAAGACTCTTCGCTATGACGTTGAGAGTGAACAACGTGTATGACACGTCGTTCAGAAGCTAGGACGCTCTAGGTAGGCCACAAAGTGCAATGAGAGTGTAACTAATGTAGATAAGGGAGGGAGGTGGTGCCAGCGATATTGGACGAATGCTTCCCGACACATTAGCCAGCGACCAATTTGCATAAAAGCGGGCTGTCCAGCATGGAAAATATATATTGGCCGCCAGGTTACCTCTTGTAAGTGTTTAGGGCTGACTCAACGTAGTCTGCTAAAGGATAGTTTGTTTGTCGCGAGAAGAGTAGTTCAAACCCCTTGTTTTTACGACATCGAATCATCACGCGGTGAGTAAGGGCCCCTGCCAGATTGAACAGCAGTTTGTAAGGTGCACACAGTTTTGGAGGCGTCGCCATGGGGAAGATAGGGCGCGGCGCGCTCGAACGCCAGGAGTATCAATATCTCTGAAAGATAAGGGGCTGCCTTGCCTTTCAATTTAATATTGCCGACCGAACTAGATTTCGTCTTACCGTCAGGAGTCCCTCCAGCACCGATGTTCTGTCTAGGGTTAGGAGCCGTCGTGGCGATGATGATACGAAAGTAGTCCATATGCTCCATCCGCCAGTGCCGGGAGATATTGCCATTCGCTGAGTTAGAAGAGATGGTACAGTTAAACAGTCAAACGTTGTTATATAAGTCCAACACTCGAAAGAAAAGAAAATGCTGCCCCAAGACATCAAACATAATGACCTAGCACCACTTAGTTCCGTGGGGTGGATCCCATTTGATTGAAGAGAGAGTGCATACAAAAAGCGTTAATTTTAGAAGGACACTCACTGGCGCTGTCTGCGAGATAATTCTTCAGGTCTACCCCAAATTTGACAAGGGGTCTGATTTCCAGAACCAACTCGTTGATAAATGTAAGAAGCGGACTCTCTGCAGGGTTCTTGAAGCTCCAGAAGCCGCTGGAGCAGGGGTACCGGAGCAGCAGAGTGCCATCCGCCTTGATACTATGAGGGCAGACCCTCTCTCCTGAAGTGATCAAGGGCGAGACTTGTTAAACGAGATCACCAAAGCATGAAGGAGACAAGACAAATTTTGACAGAAGCAGGCTAAAAGGTGGTGGGAAAGAGCTGCTGGTCAAGAGAGTAGATGCGACCCGCCAACCCCTTGCTTGAGACTCAGTCAATCGCCTTTACTGAACCAAAAAAAAGCATAAGCGCCGAAGGCTACGACTGCTTATAGCAGCTTCATGGCCCTCCTTACTGACCTAGCCTCGATGTGTCCTCAAACTCGAAATCTGTGAGCTGCTCTGCAAGAAGTATTGGAATTGCACGGTTTGTCTGCGCCACCCGGAACTCCCAGCCTCCGCCAGGAATTAGGCGGATCATAATCGAAGAGATCGTAAGGGGTTCGAACGACGGAAGGGACGAAGACGAGCCTTTTTGTGAGAACTCCTGGATTTTCTTGATCGTCTGAGACATTCGCAGTCAGCAGGATTCATCAAGGTAACATCAGCCAGGAAATGACTCAACATGAAGCGCTATCAAAAAGACGTTAGTGTAAGAGAGTGAAAAACAGATCTCGAGTCGTAAAGGAACGACCTCATGCTAGGCATTTGTTATCCCATGGAAGGTGTTGACAAGGAGGAGCAATGTGACAGACCCGTCGGATTGTGAAAAGCCTTACATTTTGAACGTCCAGTGCAAAAACTTGGCCTCCAAGTACGCAGTCAATATCTGCGGCAGCCTCTCCAACGTCCTTGAATGTTAAATGGAACTGCTTGAGGATTGTCCATATCTGCAGCATGTGCTAGAATTAGCAATCTTCCCAAAGTAACCAAAAGTAGAAACACATTGGGGTACTACTAACGGATATATCTACCTGGAAGTGCTGGTAAAACTCTTTGCACATCCTCACAGCTTCAACCAAAAGTCCACCGAGCCTCGTATTCTTCGCCATTTCGGCTGCTGTTTGTATGCTTGCCTGTCAACAGCGGCCCAAGTACCATGAATAACAGGTATGGCGAAGTACAATGACCACCTAAAGCAATGTATTACCAACATGGTTGGAAGGAGCACCCTTTTGCTGTCACTAGACTTCTAGAGTCAAACGCGTCCCCGTGGACCCCTTCTCGGGTCCGTCTTTTTCATCACACCTACCTGGGATAGCCCATTTCTGGTTCCTTTTATTGCAATGGCATTGGCGCGTTCCTTCTGCGGAAAATAGATGTCGCTTCTGCCATGTTCTGGCACTAGCTTAGTCTTCTTAGCGCTTGGAAGTGGATCTGGACGTGAGAGAGAAGACAGCTTCTGCTGTAACCCGTCCGGCAGCATCCGTAGCATCTCCTTATCTTTCCCTAATTCTTTGTGTTTTCCAACAAAGTCCAGCCCGTCCCCATTTCTGTCTAACGGTGTCGGCTTACGGTGGGCCGGAGTTAACCCATTCTGGACTTGAGAGGTAGGGGCATCGGAGGACACATATAAGGCCAGTCTCCTCGCTGACAGAGGAGGTAGCCGGTGGACTTTCTCGACTCGAAACATAGCCGTCTTCAAAAAAGTGGGAAGGGTCAAACAGAGGACGGAGAGGAAAAGAGTCAAGGAGAGACCGCAGCTTAGAACTGGGCAGAGAGGAGTGACTTGATAATCGAAGAGACGGAATGTCATGCAGCACAAGGAGGAAGGGTCCTAAAAGCTCATATAGAAGGCAGGGAAAAGATGCCAGGGCGTTGATGTTAAAAATGCCAGTGATTGGCCTGTATTGGGGCGCACCGTAGCGGATAACAGTATCAATGAGTTTACCTTGGGTTGAGTGGGTCTCTTGGCCGTAAGGAAAGTGAAGGATGGCCTGTTTATGGATTCTCCAACATCAATGTGGGCGCTAGAGGACAATTCTTAGTTCAAATAGACGTACATAGGGAGATGGTAGGTGGTAGAGTACTCAGCGTCTTTTGGTCAGAGGACTCATCACTATCACTATAGAAGCTATGGAAGACGCATCCTTCCTACCTTCTAAACTTGGCTGTACGGTCCAGCTCAACTGCCAAGAAGTAGAAAACACTCTGCGCGCTGGCAAGCAGGAAGAAAATGGAGTCCTTGGACAGGGACACCACTACATCCTCTGAATTGAGCCCTACATAATGTAAAAGGTGTATGAGTATTAGCCTGGCCACATGTCATGAAGAAGACAGTAGGACGCCATTGAGAACGGTCTCCAGTCATCCGGGAACATTAACAAAATGCCCCCGCCGAGCCAATTCTGAGTACCCCTTCCCGCTAATTCAATAGCCTGACCTTGGAGTTGAGCCTTCTTCTTTAGTTCCAGCTGTAGTGACCAGTCCAGAGGAAGTGTTCTGAAAGTCTCGGCACTCAGTACGAGCCTAGACGAACGGGAGCGAGTAAATTTCACCATATGGCGATCACTTTCCACTTTATCGCTCCACCTCCTTACTGACTTCCCTTTCTACTTGTCACTTTCTCCCTTACCTTCCGCACTCTGCCATGCTGTCAAAGACAATCTCCCGTAGCACTTTGCAGATGGCAGCTTCTAAAGCCCTACGTTCTCCTTCACCTGTGCCGAGGAAGATAACAGAGATGTCAGGAATCGGTCTCCAGTTAGAATCGAATGTCTGGGGGTCCAGGGTAGGATGAAGTAGACGTCTTCTCACCGCTCTTAGCTGGACCGCGAAGAGTGTCCTGAAGCTTCAGTCTGGCATCCCCTACAGCCTTTTGCTCCTCGGAGCCCTTTACCACATAATGGCCCGTTCTAGGAAGTACTCTCAGTCAGTTACGAGCATTCTCACAACGAAATGTTACAGAGAGATTGTATCCAACAAAAACATAGCGATACAATAGATAGGACGCAGTTGAAAGGCACGTAGATGTGCACGTAGATGGACGAGGAAGTCAGAGCTGACTAAGATTAAAGACGACGCGCAGGCAGACAGCAAGGAACGACAGCAGCTTATACCTCCTATCTACTGTGATGTCTATTGTACAAGGAATGAAATCAAACTCTGATCCACTAATCTGAAGGTCTGCCTCTCTTAGCGTCACAACGATCTTGATGCCTGTTGTGAGCTTGACGGCAGCCTAACCAAGTTGGAGAACGACAAATTAGCTGGCTTCCAACTATCGTATGCAAGGCGAGGAGCAGTTTTATCATAGCACCTAGTACTTTTTACCTCGTTTCTAACATTTCTTCGTCGTATGGTCTCAACGACGCATCTGTCGATGATCCTATTAAATAGCGCCTGCAGCCTCATTGCAGCATGAGAGCGAAGAGCCTCTCCTAGTAGCTTTTCGGCACTAATGTCCCTTAGCCTTGGCCGTGAACTTAGGCGTTGGTAGAACTGGTAGTCTAAAGAATTTTTTAAGGACGGGCGTGGGTAGATCCGCGAATCCAGCAGACTACTTTTATCCGTGCCTAGGAAGGACAATGGAGTTAGGGGAGTTCAATTACTAAGAGCTGAACGCCATTGAGAAGTCCAAACAACAGAAGAAGGCAATACATGTCCTTATGCGCACTAAGACTCTGGACGGTGGCTTGGAAGCGCCACTCACCGAGCATCAATCTAAAGCAGTAGCAGTCCTCCGGAAGAGGTGCTCTCCGAAAGCCCTTTTCGTCTTCATCGTTTTCATGGTGGGCACTAGCCGTGTTCTCCAACTTCGCCACAGCATCCCAGTAGCACAGGTCAACAATAAACTCCTTCCTGTGGAAGTGAACCTTGAGATAGGACTTCCATCGGCCCCTTTCCAACGTGAGCCCTTCCGAGGCGACCAACTGCTTGCGGAGCCGAGGCATTAGACTCAGCCAGAGAAGATCTTATTAGATAAGACTATGTCAGACCTCTAGAGCCAAATATGAGCAGAAATCCCTCATCACGATGAAAGCGTCCTTTAAGGGGGAAGAAGAGGAATCCATACGCTTCTGTATAAGGTTGCGAAGGTGGATATAGTGCTCTCTCGTTGGGGTCAAGCCCCGACGAGCCATCCTGAGCACATCCAGACTACTTGTCTATATCCATTCACAAATGAGAACAAGGTTACTTATTAGGTAGGAAGGCAGACGATTTGCCTGTGAAGATGGAGCAAACTCTAGGCGGTACCCCTTAGGGTGCTGCTGCTCAAGAAATTTCCCAGACATGGAAGAAATACCCAAACTGAAGATTTTCTACTTACCACATCGACTCCTTCATCATCCGCTGCAATCAGCGCTGTTCTGACCTGTAATACGCGCCAGCGGCTGGTGGCATCACTACCAAGAAGGGTAAGGTATATTTCAAACTCATCCTCCACTGCACAATAAAGCATCCCATTCGCAATCTGCGAGGTGAATGGTAGGGTTGGAAGTGAAACAAGAAAGTTAGGGATGCTTAGTCTAGACACCTTGACAGGGAGGAAAGGCTACAGGATCAATCGATGTCACTACTTCTGAAAGACTCTAGGCCGATGCATGCCGATATTCGTTGGAGTACTTTCCCCTGATGATCTCACTGCAACTGTGTCTGCGATGATACCTGGACGATATTGAATTCTTCAGGCACCTCCGTCCCAAGGATTCTATATCTCAGTAAGTCATCCAGTTGATCCGTCAATTCCTCAGGACCCAACAGAGGAACCTCCGGAGGCACACCGACATTTTTAATGATGCTTGGGAGACGCAAGTAGGTCCCTCCAAAGAGAACATCTATAGCCGTTGAAATGTCATACGTCCGCTGCTGAGCCTGAGATCGATAGGCGGATAAACAGCATGAGGTAGGCTCATGCAAGATAGATAGAAAGATAAAGCATAGGACCAGCACACGCCTAAGGTTGTGATAGCACTTTTTGAGGGAGCAGGGCTTCTCTCGTAGCAAGAGGCAGTAGAAAACCACAAAAGAG
>FLMG01001759.1:0-16429 GCA_900088475.1 Hyphochytrium catenoides | reverse complement strand
ACGAAGACTGTTCATTTCTCCAGTCTCACTGGAAGGTTAACTCTACCATAACTTCCTCTATCCCAGCGACCCTTGAATCCAGTCTGTCCTCTCGTCTCTCCGTCTCTCTCTCTCTCTCTCCTTCCTCTCTCTCCCTCTCTCTCTCTCTCTTGTCTCTTTCTCGCACACACACACACACCAACATCAAACCGCAGCAGGTTATTACGGTCTTCTTGTTGACTGTGGCGCTGCGAATATGTTAGCCAGGTCCTCAGCTACTACGTAAGAGGTGGAGGTGGAAGGGAGGATGACCTTCCTCCAGCAGGAGGTCCTCAAGCTTCTCGAGGACTTTGGCCGAGAACTCAAGTGTCCCATCTGCTTATCTCCACTGTCTGACCCTCACTCTCTGCCATGCGCCCACACATATTGCCGCCAGTGCATTACACAGGTCTCTCTCCCTTGATGTCTCCTTTTCCTCGCGCCCACTCACAGCTTGCATCTTTGTAGGCTCTGACACTGTCAAAAGAGCGATGCCCCATCTGCAAGCATCCGGCGAAGAGGCGCATGCTGCGCAGCGACAGGATGATGGAGAAGATCACCGCTTGTTACCAGTACGGCCTCTCCTCTGCCTACTCACTTGGATGCATCAGCCTCTCATATCTCCCACTTTCGCTAGTGCCATATCCTCTCATTTTCTCATGTGCTCTCTGTCTCTCTCTCTCTCTTCCTCCCATGTCTCACTCTCCCATTCCTTCTTCCCTTGCGTTCTTTTTTCTTTTCTTCTCTAGTTCCTCCATCTCTCCCTCCGTCTTTCTAAGGTTTGAATCCCCTCGATCTTCGCCTTCTATTCATCCTTCAATGCAGAGTGCTGGTTCCTTCCGATCCCATACTCACTGAGGAAGAAGAACTGCAACAGCAAAAGCGGTTGCAGGATGCGAAGACGCCCAAGGTGAAGCAGTCCTCGAGGGTGGATCCCACTCATTCTGAGACGACAAGAAGAAAGAGACTTCGACTGGATGGGACGGCGAACCCCGAAGAGGACAATAAGCAAGAATATCAACCTCCCGCTGGCAGTAGGTTATTTAGTCCTCAGTCGCAAGCAGATGGAGAAGAACTGGCTGATGCGCTGGAGTCTGATTCGACACAACGAGGCCTGGAAATCCTCCGTGTAGACGACGCAAAGATTCGAGTTGGAGATTTTGTCGTCCTCGGCAACAACTGGAGCGGACCCTCGGAAACGCGAGGATGGGTAGAACGGATACAGGGTGGGTCATCGCCCGCTTGTCGCCCTTCTCTGCTATCGTACTGACGTCTCTCTCTCTCTCTCTCTCGGAGCTCAGTTCGGCCCTTATGTGGTCCTATATACGTTTGTTGACTTCTCTCTCTCTCTCTCTTCTGTCTCTCTCTCTCTCTTCTGTCTCTCTCTCTCTCTCTCTCTCTCTCCCTCTCTCTCTCTCTTTTGGCGAGCTCCTTTCGTTCCCTATCTGGTCCTATATATCTTTGGTCCATTACGCCTCCCAGAGGTGGCAATTGTTATCTGTTGCTGACTACCATGGTCTTGGCAGATACAGAAGAGGGCGTGGCCTACGACGTCCGTACGGCCGATGAATATCGAAAAGTATACAGGAATGTTCCTGAGCCCGCGGTGTCTAAATCAGCCTTAAGCGTCGTCTCTGGGGCAATGGCGAGTCGTAGGGACAATGGCCGAAGCTCCTCTGCGACTGCTTCATTCGCAGCGCCCACTCCTGCTCGAGGTAATGCGCAGATTCCACAGTCCAGCCGGCTCTGGATGGCTCTATGACCTCTCATTGCGCTCTTTTAATGGGCATTCACGAGGCTCATAACTGTACCATTTGGTTGTAGATGTGGCTGGAGATGCACCGCCCAGAGCTAGCCCTGAAGGGTCAGGGTCCAAACCTCGAGGACGACCGAAGAGATCCGCCGACGCCGAGGCAGAACGCCCCTTCATGTCTCGCACGATTCAGTCTGATCTTGCGCTTCCCAGCCCTACCAGCTTACAGGCACCTCTAAAGAAGGGGTCACACGTGAATGTCATGCCTCGGACGTGGCCTGGAATGAACAAGTTGGGCGGAGCAGCAGTGGTGACCAAAGTCCATGAGGGTAAGCAATGAGGATTCTTTGTTCTCTTCTCTCCGTCGTCCAATGGACTGTCGTTTGATGGCGTCTTCCCTGTCATTGTCTCCTAGATGGCTTTGTGGATGTAAAATATATCGTGCAAGGTGGCCGAGAGACGCGTGTGCATCCTCAGTATGTTATCCGTACAGATCTGGCTGGCTCCACAGCCGATCGTAAGTCAAAAATTGTGGCTGTGAGTTTGATGTCCTCCTCGGATATGCCTGAGGACTATACCAAAGGGACAGACGACGTCTACCGTGATGATATTGACAGGCTCAAGCTCGCGCAGTTGCCAGAACAGGCCCCAAAGTCAGCTGCGAACCCCTTCAGGACGCCGCCTGGCTCTGTTAAGAGACAGGATGCAGAGCGTTCATCAGAAAAAGGGAACGGAAGTAGCGCGAGAAAACCTCAATCTAAATCTCTCTCAGAGAGCAAGCCATTGGTCTCCCAGAGTAAGGAAGCCAGCGCGCGGCCAAAGGCACGACAGAGCTCTATGGATAGCTTACTCATTAAGAGAACGTCACCTCCAGCTGGGAAGGCGCCCTCGAAGGGTCTCCGTAGATTGAGTCTCATGGTTTCAGGTGATGCCAAGACACTACGCGCTCTGAACTACCTCTTATATAGAAGCTCATTATGAGTTCAGTCATTAGACCTGCGTCCAAAACCTCTTATCTCCCCGTCGTCTCCCACTCAGTCTTCTTACGCTATGGTACGTTCTCCATATCCTAATATCAGGGCTCACCGAGCAACAGGAAGATCTTGTCCGCTCGTTCTCTGGCTGGAGTGTGGTTGACAGATGGGACGTTACCGTGAGCCACCTGGTTGTCCCTGCGGAACGGGTAGGAACAGAACTATTTAGCTCTAAGCGATCCCTCAAATACCTGCAAGCGGTCACTGCTGGCCGCTGGGTCCTCTCGTTTGACTGGGCGGCAGGTAAGCTGGTATGTATGTCGACCGGACGAGCGTGGTGCTAACACCGTCGACATCATCCTCTCCTTTGGCTCTTCCTTTCTATACCTTCCGCGGGATACTTTGCCGCTTTTCTTCCTTACGTCCCTTCTCTCACTCGTCCTTGGCCGCGCCGCTTCCTTTCTATTCAGCTTGTGTGACAGCCCAGCAGATAGTCCCTGAGGCCCAATATGAGGTCTCTGGGGATATGAAGCATGAAGGCTGGTGCAATCAGGCTCCACAACGGGCAAGATTATCGCGGGAGAGCAGCGTAGCTCTTAATGTATGCTCCACGGCACTGCGTTTAATGTGATCTTGTCTATGCGTGCTCCTCTGTTCTCACGCTCAGCTCTGAGGAGGTCTCTTACTCTGCCTCTTTCTTCCACAAACTTAGCCCAAGGCACGAGGCACGGAACTATTCAAGAAGTACGACATACTCTTCCATGGAAGCTTTGGAAAAGGCACACCGGAGAAGTGAGTCCGAGTCATAGCATGCAGAGTCTCTCTCTCTCTCTCTCTCTCTTTCTCCATCTCTCTCTCTCTCCCTTCTGCCTATGTGTTAGTCTTCATCGCTCTCCTTGAGCTTCTTTCTACCCACAATTTTCCCCAGAGCTGTATGCAACATGTGTGGACAAGTACTTGACTGCATCTCTCTCTTGGAAACCCTAACCAGCCATTCATTTTAGTGCTAACTCTCTTCGCTGACGCTCTCTCTTTGGACATACTCATAGGTCGGACCTGGAGTTCCTAGTGCTGCTGGGAGGAGGAAATATCGTTCATAACACTCTCAGGCTCCCCTCTAGGTAAGCGATGCCCTTGCCCAGCAGCTCGCTCTGTGGCCTCGCCCTGCACAGGATTGGTCAAATGACCGTTCTAGTTCTCTTTTCTATCGGACCATAAGGGCCTATGCTAGACCTAACGGAGCATTCTGCTCTCCGTCTGATGTTATCTAGTGATCGGATCGGAAGTGACCGGGTCTTGTTGGTGGTATGTGATGTACCTCAGGGCTCGAGGGTACGTTCAGTCCCAGAGGCGATCCGGCGTGCAAAGGCCTCAATGGTGAGCTTAAACTGGCTTCTTGGCTCGATTAGCAGCTTCACAGCGCTTCCATGTGAAGAATATGAGGTGCAGTGGAGCTGACGTGATGCAGATGGCCGCTTTAATGAAAGATAGAGAGTCCAATGGACGTTCTAACAAGCGCTATAACTATAAATTATTTATTGGTGTCCTGCCTCGTCTGCCGGCATACATCGAAAGCCTAGCTTTAGGGCCCTTTATTCGTCCTTGCTTCGGTCTATCTTCATAATCCAGTGACAACTAGTAAGACGATGAGTGTCTGGCTGCAAGAGTCTAGTCGGGTCTCGACCACCACCAGAGGTGGCTTCTTCTCCGAGTTGACCTCGATCGCTACCCTCCTCGCTCAGGACCACAAGGCTTCCGATACGTTGCTTCTCACAGATCCGCCCCCACCGTTAGTGGCCATCGCTTCACAGGCATTCCCGCTGCCACGCCACTCATCTTGAATTCAGCTCAACTTCTGTTCCTTTGCTTGCTTCCTCATCCTTCTGCCTCTTCGCCGCTCTCTACTTTGATCACGAGCTGTTGTCCCGATCAGCGGCTCATCTCTGGGGAGCTGTCCTCGACCTCTCTGCTCTCAGCTCTCATGGCTCCTCTACTGCTGCCGAATTTAACACAAATATGTACCGCCAATCCTAGGGGTAAGCCGAATTTAGAACTAGTGTGAAAGAAATGAAACGACACTGTTTGTGATCCGCCTGGGCGCTCTCTCTCTCTCTGTCTTTCTCTTTCTCTCTCTCTCTCTCTCTCTCTCTCTCTCTCTCTCTCTCTCTCTCTTCTCTTCTCTTCTGCTCCTCTACCTCATGCTTCTTTTGCGTCTCTCTCCCTGGTTATGATCACTGTTCTTCTTCGTCCTCACTGGCCCAAGCTCCCAACCTCTCAAGCCTCGTCCATCGCGCTTGGGCCGCTCCAAGCGCCCGCAGGTCTAATGTAGGAGAGACGGCCATCCTTGTGGCTGATGGAAGAAGTAGAAGGTCCTACGCCGTAGAGACGTCCTGCCATTGACGCCTGTCACGTCCAGACACCAGTAGCAGGACGAGATCCTCCGCAACTCTCTCTTCCAGCGTCACATTTGCACATTCTCTCTCTTCCTTTAGTTTCTCTCTCGCATCTCGCCCTGTAGGGCCGATCTGCTTCTTCTTCTTGTCTCGAGCATTGCCCTTCCTCCAACTCGCTTAACATGCTAGATAGCCTGGGACCCATGAGCCTCTGAGGCGATGGCGCCTAGTGGCTTGCAGCCAACTTGGTCTGAGCTCTCTCGAGCCGTGGAAGAGCTGGTCCAGCGGGTGGTAGAGGAGCAGCTGGAGGTTGAACGCCTCTTCGGTCCTCTCTCTCTCGAGTCCGCGGCATGTGAGCAGCTGCTTAACAAGTTTCTTCGGGCGCAAGCGGCCGTACAGAGGAAGGATGGAGAAACACTGCGGCCTCTGTCTGGTGAGTCCACTCCTATGTCTCTCTGCTTGTCTCTCTTGTTTGAAAGGACATCCAAACGTCAAGGATCTCTATCGCCCGTTAGCTTTGTTCCTCAGTCCCTTTAAGGTGCTCATGCTTCCCCTTTCTTCTCCCCTTTCTCCCTCCTGTCCGTCGCGACAGAGGCGATCCGCGGTGCACTAGCTGAGCATGGAGCCCACATCCCGTTCGCTCTCAAAGAGCTAGCGGAGGAGGCAAACGATGGGCTCGCGGCCATTGTCCAGACCCTCATCGACCGTCCTGTGGAACCGTCCTCGACCGGTTACTCTCTTCAAAGAAGAAAGATAAGCACGATAGCGGGCTCTAGCGCCCAGCTACTAGCCAGAGGAGGTGGAGAGGGTGGAAAGGCAGATCTGACGCTGGATTTGAAGGGCATCGAGGGAGAAGGCGAGCAAGCACCAGATGCGGAGGAGGAGGAAGGGGAAGAAAGTCTGCGATTCCCTTTCAACCTCCTTCGTCGTTTCTCTCCCAAGCGTTCCCCAGCAAGAAGGTCGCCAGCGAAGCCCTCTCCGGCTTCCAGCCCCTTCAGGTTCAGCGCCTTCAGGCTCAGTCCCAAGCGCACCATTGCCAATAAAGATAATGGCGCTGAGAAATCTGTTCCAGAGGAAACAAAGACACCTCAAGAGCCATCCGTTCCCACGCCTTCCCCGCCTCCCTCTCCTGTCAGACAGCTGCTCAACACGATTAGAGACTTCTTCTCTCAGAGCCCAAGGAAGAGAATGGCTGCGCCCTTGCCCTTGCATCTTACCACTATGCAGGGCAAAGAGCTGAAGGGAGAAGACGGCGCTTTAGCCCCGCTATCTGCGGTAGAAATATCTCCTTTGGAGAGAAGAAAGCAAGAGCTTGAAAAGGTCAAAGAGCTGCTCCGTCATGGAGGGAAAGACCCTTTCCACTTTTCTCTACTCCTTTCATTTCTTTGTTGGTCCTTCGTCCTTAACCTGGGGTTTCTTCTTGGCACGCCTTAATGCTCGCATTTCTTGTGTCTGTTGTCCAACCTTCATCTTGCCTTCCGTCTATGGTCTCTTTCGTGTCCCTCTTTCTTATCTCTATGTCGTGTAACCTTTCTCCCTATCTCTTGTCCTGTCACTTCTCTTTCCCTGCTTCCGCCCGCCACAGCTGGAGCAGACCTTGACCGAGCTCCAGCCCAAGATCAGATCCTTCACAAGCAAGTGGATGGCGCTGAACTCTGGGCTGCTTTCGCAGTTGCGGGGGGAACATGACGAAGCTCTCCGGCGCTATTTGGATCTCTTTCTTACATCTTCGCCATCTTGTCTGCCTCCGACGCTTATAGGTGATCTTCGGAGACTGTTAGAGCTTAACCTGGCGGGAGATCAGTTGCTCGCTGCCTATCGATGCTCCACAGTATGCCAGGAGCTTTCTGGAAGGAATATCGACGCCATTCGTACGTCCGTCTCTTCTCCAAGCCTTTTCCCCGCTCTCTTCGTATAGAACGGCCGATCCACTGCTCTTTTTTCTTTTGCTAACATCTCAATCGGAGTACCCGCCTGTCTCTCTGCCATTGTCTCTCTTTCACTTTCGTCAGCAGGCCGTAGGGTGATATCTGCTCTTCTTCCTTCCCTCTCATTGTCTTAAACCTCCCACTGTCTTCTATAAGTGCCCTTTACCTTATGTATCTTACGGCCCTCTACCGTCTGGAAACGTTACTCGCAGGTCTTCTTCATCACTGCCTGAATGCTCTACAAAGCAGCAACAAAGACTCACTGCTCTTCAACCTGCAATGTGACACTCCACAGCTGCTTGCGGACCTGGCAGCTGCGGAGACTTTCTACGTGACTCAGTCCAATACCCTGGCTTCTTACGCCACGCTGCCAATATATGGCCCAACCAAGCTCTACGCCTCTGCCCTGCGAAACTTACGGGCGCAGAGCCGAGAGAAGGGACTGACTACCCAGCCCTTAACGCCAGACCATGGTGAGCAAGAGAGTGTCGGTCAGCTTCCTAAAGCCTTGGAAAGTTCTCTGTCCATAGAAGAGATAAGGCAACCAGCAGAGTTGCAGCTTGTGTCAGCACCACAAATTAAGTCTGAGAGTGGGCATTTGGAAGCTATTAGAGTGGCTGCCGAGGAGAGTGTTAGACATGCCACGGCCGCGATGGTGATTCGGAGAGTTGCCCAGATGAAAGCTCTGGCGCGAGTCTTCGCCTTTGAGGTGGTGGAGGCGAGCATTCAGCAGAGATTCGAAGAAAAAGCTCAACAGGACGTCAGTGATGCTTCCAAGGCTCATGAGAAGTTTCCAGGAGAGGTGGCCAAGCTGTCAACTGCAATCCGAGGAGGAGACGTTACCGCAGAGGAAGCGCTGATAGGTGAACAGGAAGTAGGGCTACAAGGCGCGAATGGTGCGACGATGGTGCTCACTCAAGAGATGCCCTTAGAGGAAACACCTGTAACAGCAGCTTGCGCAGAACCTCAGCTTACAACAGAGCCACGAGGCGAAGTAGTTCTTTTTGCGCAGGAGCAGGCAGAGCCAGAGCAGTCCGCAGAGAGAGAGCCTACGGCGATTCACGAAGAACAATTCTCAACAGCTAGGTTAGAGGACCAGGGCCAAAGCTTGGAGCCGCAAACAGAGCTTCAGACGAAAGAACAGGACGGCATAAGCTCTAATGGCGTGAACGAGAATAACCCTTGCAAGAGAGGTTTTGGTGCCTCTCTCCTGGATGATTGGAGCCGTCAAAAGGTTCAGCATGGCCGGGAGGTGCCCTATTTGGAGCCCCCTGGCAAACTTAACAAGGCACAACAGCTGCTGCAGCTCGAGGCTGCCATCGCGGTACTAATGTATTACTTATTGTGGAGCCACCGCCAGCAAGAGACCAGCCAACAACCAGATGAGTCAGCCAGGGAGTTCGAAATGTTGATGGGCTTGAGAATGGCTGACCTTCGGGACATTTTGCAAGGAATGGCAAGCGCTCTGACGGCCCATGGTGAGCTAGACTGGATGCTTCCTCTCTGTGATGCTTTAGTCGAGAAGGAAGACAATAGCAGAAGAGCAGAACGGCAATAGATGTTTATTCAAGAGTTGAGCCTAACCCAACGGCCACTATCGTTCCCGCTGACATACGCTAGACCCTAAGACGCCCTTGAGGAGCGCTTCCACGTCTCTCGCTGTCATTATTGGAGCTGGCTCCTCTAGAGCTGCTAGCGCGCGATCCATCGTCCTCATTCTAGCAGAAAGGCTCAGCTGGAGACCCAGCAGAAGTAAGAGGAATACGGAAAAGGCCAGCATGGCGCCGGCTAAAAGGCGAATGTCAGCCATTCGCACCAGCACGGCCCGTTCCCCAGGAGCAGTTAGTATCTCGCTGAGGATGACCGACGGCTCAACACGCGCCCCTACTTTCACCGGTTGTGGCAGGGGTACTTCAATGGGCAGCTGCGCCGCCGGGGGAACAGGAGGAGGTGCCACTGAAGGTCTCGCCTCCTCCTCTTCAGCCGGGACGGAAGGCTCAGATGGGACAGGTTCTACGGTGGAGACAGGGATTGAAAGCACGATAGTGAGGTCTGAGGGCCTGATCGGATAGTAACAAGAGCTCGTCAATGACCTACCAACGCTCTCTGTTGACTCTGCGATCGACGGCCGCCTGTGAAGCTCCTCACGACCTTCCTCCATTTCCTCTTCTTCCGGGATTGGCTGTGGAACAACAGTTTTGCGGGTTGCTTGCGGTTTGGGGCTGAGACGAGCCTTCAACCTCTCCTTACATGTCGAAAGAGCCAACTTGAACCAGAGCTATGAGGGAGAACAAGCATAAGCTAATTGACAGAGCAATAGTGATTGGGAGGATAGCTGTTAGAGAAAGTGTCCGTTCCATTCGTAGCGACGAGGGGAATGAGACGCTGGACAATAGAAGCAGCTAGTCAGAAAACGGGTTTAAACTAATTCTGCATAAAACGTGAAGACAAAAGGACAAGCAGCAGCCAACCTCAAACGCCTCTGTGCTCTCGCTGTTCGTGCTGGACGTGATCTGGTTCTGGAACCACGTGCTCTTTCTAAAGTTTACCATTAGCCCAATCTCCACGTGGCACGTCTCCTTGCTGTCCCTCGTGAAAACCCAGCGACTCTCTACCGCAAAGTAGTCTGCATAGGGAATCCCAGTAAACTGGCGAGATGTCAGTAGACTCCTACCGGACTTCTTCGCTTTCGATGTCCGGGAAGCTTCCACCGCTATCTCCCTTTCTCTCCCTCTCTCTCTCCCCCTCTCTCTTCTCTCTCTCGCTTCGCACACTCTCGCGCTAATTTATTCCTTCCTGGAACAGATACATTCGACATCTCTTCTGAACTTACCTGGGCGAGCTCGCTGACGATCAAGCGGCCGTTACGGTTGCCCTCCCATCGATAACGTTGTGTGCGGTCTACATTGGCGTAGGTGGAGAGTCCAGGGAACTTCACCTTTGGTGGATGCTTGCAGGAGACCTAGTAGGCGGGCATTAGAAGCCTTATGAGCACGGGGAGAACTTATCTTGAAACAGAAGGAGAGGTGCATGATGTTAACATAAAGCTAGGAGAATCGAAGACAGAGAGACAGTATACGCATTTACAAAGCACTGAGAGAGGCTAGAGCTTTCTTACTTGGCGATAGAAATCAAACGCCTCCAACGAGTGGCAAAACCCTGCGCTGGATGCCTTGCTTTTTTCTGCAGTTATAGGAGTCCATTTGCCAAAGCTAATATCAATGTCTTTCTGGGCCAACAGGTACTGCTGACCAAACTTTGATTCGTCTGCCCAGAAGAGGTTGAAGAGCTCCTTAACATCAACAGGGAGCTCTCTATCAAGAAGGACAGTCATTTGAACCACTCGCTTGTCAGGCAAAAGTGGCTCTATAATGTCTATCTCCGCCTGCAGTGAATGAACGAATGAGAGTTAGAACAAAACCATTGCCCTTACACATGAGAAATGGATGTTGAGACGTTACCTCGGCTTCTTGAATCTTCTTGTCTGCCTCCTCCGGGTCGATGGTCGTCAACAGAGAAGATAGCGTATTCACTCTGGAGGAGATCCGCCGCTTGAGAGCCATCTTGTCTGCTCGCTCCTGTGCTGCAAAGGTAGAGTAAAGGATTATGTGACCCAAATGGTTGGAAGGATGATCTCTGCTTTAATCGCCGTACCGACTTCCTTTTGTCGCTCTTTGTGCTTCTTCGCCGTCACAAGGTACTCTAGTCGCGCATAGCATTTATCCCTTAATCATTTGACAGTCAGGAACATCGTGCAAAGAATGGTATCGGAGTAAAGCCGCCTGACCTCAAGCCTTCAAAGCCCGCATAAAAGAACTTCTCCTCTCCTACAAAGACCTCCATAGCGTTCACGAAGTACAGCAGAGGCTGCGCTATCGTTGTAATCTTAGTGAAGTCAACTCTATGCTTTCCCTGTTCATAACCCTGGCATGGCAAAAGCTCAGAGTCAATGGCCTCTATCTGTAGAGAGCAAGTCGCGCCTGTGTACACTTACCTTGAAACAGAGGTAGGACTGAGACAAGTACATCTTGCCATAGAGCGGTGTGTGAGTGGGAAAGTACGAACAGGCAAAGACAGCAGTCGGAACCTAAGGACCACGGGCCGGCAGTAGGGTGAGTGGAGATGCACAGAAAGAGTGGGAATGGCTCGCTTTACCTCATCGTTAGGCAGATCAAACTCTTTCCTGAAAGCTTCAGCAGTCATGCTCGGTGGTCCGTCCCAAGTATATTCCGTGCTGCCAACCTGCTTGTTGAACTCTGAGATCTTGTTGAAGCAAGCGTCGCACACGCGCTGGCCTCCACGATTTAAAAACATCTTATAAGGGACCACAATCTTCTTGCTGCTGCACTCGTCGCAGAAAGTGTTCCCACAATTGCGGCAGTGATGCCGGCGAAGGCCGTAAACATATCTGGAAATGGAGGAAGCACATCAGCATGACGATTATTCAAGAGGATGAGGCGACAGCAAGACAGGGAATGAAAGAAAGAAGGAGAGAGAAGATGGTAGGAGAGGTGACGACCGGGAGAAAAACAGGGAGCGCAGCAAGAGAGTCTTGGGAGGAACATATAGAATCAGATAGCACATGGCGAGGGTGAGTACCATGTAAGATCTAGAAGGGATATGACAGAAGAAAGGAGAGTAGCGGCAAAGGAGGGGCAAAGCTCTAGAACGGACAAAGTTCTACCCGAGGTCAATGTTGCAGTTGACGCAGGAGTCCAGGTTAGCCCAAGTGGGCGGATAGACGAAGCGCTGCTCCATCACAAGCGCCTCTGTTTCGTCATGACTTAGACTCCGCGTCACCTTCGCTCCAATAGCTGGTGGCGCCCGCGACGGAGTGCTCTCTGCCCCACTCCCCGCCTCGGTCGGGGTCGCACCGCCGCTAGCAGAAGCTGACGCTCCAGTTCCGTAGGAGTCCACATTTATACTCTTCTTAGTTGAGCCCCCGTCACCACCGTTGACCCCTTCCTTTCTGCCCGCCAGCGTGACGTCGCTGCGAACCTTTCGAACCTTTAACGGAGTCAGCCATGGAAATTAGACACCGTGAAGATGCCGTGTTTGGGCATCAGAGCATGTATGTAAGGGGCATACACATACCGGCTTGGCGGGTTCTTTGGCTGTCTGGCTCATGTCTCCAAAGAACGCTAACGAAGCCTGAAGCAGCTCTTTTGAGGCAGAATCTTTGCGGGCCTTAGCTCCAGGAGAGACGTTTCCGCTCCCCAGAGCCTCGCTTTCGCTATTCTGCCCCTCTGCCTTTGACATCCCGGGTGAAGGGGATTCTCCGGGAGCAGCAGCACCTGCGCCAGGGATGGACGAGGTCTGCGGGCTTCCTACCTGCTTCTGTTCTTCGCTGATCATTTGTCCAGGACTAGCCTGAGGCTTAGAAGGTGCTGCCCTGACAAGCGGCGCAGGATCCCGGTTATCTGACATTTTAGCTCAGCCTGAAGTGCGAAACCGCGCCAAGATGAAAAATGCCGCGCTAGATCGCGGACACACTCCCAAAGGGTCTCTATCGCACAGGGCGAAGAAGGGGATCAAGCGAAGCTCCTGCCTGCCCCGTGTGAGTCATCAGCAGCTCTCTTGGCTCGTCTCTTCCCCAGACTCCAAAGCGAGCGCCTGCTTGCCTGCCTGCCTCTCTACTCTCTACCTTCACGACCGGGCCCGGGCTGGGCCATGGGAACGAAACCTCAACCTTCCCCCAAACTTTTGGAACAGCAACTGCAACTCGAAGGGCCGCTAACGGCAGCGTCAGGCCTCTGGGACGGGAAGTTGAAGCCATGCAGAGCATGCGCAAAGCTCTGAAACGGAGTGCCCACTTGGTGTCTGGAAGAGAAGAGGTGAAGTTCTCTTCATCTCTCTCAACCACGTCTACGTCCATCCAGGGAGCATGTCCTCGGGCCTACGGCTTCTTCCTCACTTGGTGCCTCTTGGAGCATGCTTGCTTTCAATGTTTACGGTCTTTGAGGAGACAGATGACGCGGGTAGAAGACAGTCTCCTTCGTCGTCGGACCTCCTCGTCATCTGCTCGAACTTGTACTCCTGAGTGCTTCTGCATCAGTTATCTCCACTTCTACTCTATCTCTGACGCTCAACGGTCGACCGGCCATCTTTAGTAGCACTGACGGGCGCTTGTGGCTCGGTTTATCGTAGTAAGTTGGTGTCATAGTAGGGGTGAGAGTCGGCCCAACAAGGAAGGCTTTGACGGAGTGGAGGTGCCCGCATTCGTTTCTATCTTGATAGCCATGTAAAGCATCAGTGATGCCTCCCTAGCTAAGGGGTTCAGACCCATGGAGTTAATAACTTCTCCAGGGCAGGATCCAAACCGAGGAGCAATGAGACCAAGCAGGAGACCTACGACTATGCCGCCATATCAAGCCTTCGTTGTCTCTAATGGGACCACCCTTATAATGAGATAGCGACAGTGTCTGGGCAAGAAAGAAGGTGAGGTTCTTGGTCAATCGCTTAGGATGAGGCTGTCAGCTCCAGACGAAAGAGCTTTAGCATTTGAAGAGTCCACGGTCGGAGGATAGTCCGCATAGCTTGGCTTGACCGCTTCTCGTAGAGTTCTACTGCCTTGAAGTCCGTCGCCGTTGTGCATCCTTCGGGGTAACGAGAGGTATGGGTCCTTAGCAATGGAGGTAATGCTCCACTTGCCATTCCCAACTTCAACGTTGGACTGACCGGTCAGCGGGACGGTAAGAGAAAGAGTAGTAGAAGTGATAATGTAGACGCACCAGACGTAGAAGCTCGAACAGATGACGAAGAGTCCGAGGACAGAGCGTCTCTCCTTATGCCCCGACGCCATCTGTCTTCCCAAACTCCTCAAGTAAAAGTAGAAGAAAGCACACCAGAGATCATAAAGCCCCAAACAGTTGGGCCAAAATAACCTGAATGCAGAGCGATGTGCGTGCAGAGGATGCTCAGTATGGGCGAGAGTCTCAGGTGAGATGCACTTGTCAAAAGCAATAGCTGCCAATGTGAATCCTGATAGAGTGCAACTACCTACAGAACAGAGCAAACGTAGGGAAGCAAGTAAACAAAGGAAAGAGAGAGCTCCACGAACTGAATCACTAAGGGCGCTCCACCATAACTCACTCGGTAAAGCATCTTCTGTCCCAACATACAAGAGCACTTCATCTAAAACTCTCGCGAAGAGTGAGCATCCTCTGCGCGCGTATCGCTCTGCCTTCAAGCCCAACAAGATGACGCATCACCTGCTGGATGGCAATCCGCATGTGAGAGAAGGAGCGAACATAGGGGCAGACTTGATGATTGGAATGGTGTGGAGACCTCACGGCAGCAGCAGTACTGCAAGCAAAAGCCTCTCTGTAGATGCGCCCAGAAGGAGCTAGGAACCGGCGACTGGAGAGCGAAGACAACCTCTTCACCTTGTAGTTCAAAGAGGCAGGTGTAGCTCAAAGGCTCCGTGCCCCGTTCAGTAAGGGAAGAAGGTTGTGAGTGCTGACACAGGACCAGGCGTCATGCTTATTAAGCTCCTCATTCTGCCCCATTTGGCATGAGCATGACGGTCGATGTTTATTTCAGGGAAGCTGAAGACCAGCTAGACCTCTCTGGCTTTTGTTACCTTGAGGACAAACAAAGAATTAGAGACCGACTGGCAGTTGGTTGGCTCTCAATCTGTTATTTATATTGTGGGTTGCTTAGGGACATGGGCAGTAATGTCAGGACAAGTAAGAGCCGTTGGGGCAGCCTTGGTACGTCCTACGGCTAGTAGAGCAGCGGCCGGAAGCATCGCTGGTTGATCAAAGGAGCCTGAGCTAATGCCTACTAATAGGCCAATCAGAAGAGTATCTCCTACGAGTCGGCCCTCAATGAGAGGCCGAAGACCACACCATTCACCCTCGAACTGGGTGCTCTATGCGGCACTTTTTGGCTCCACTTGCTTGCAGAATCGCTTGTGAGTCTTCCAGTGCTTCTTCTGACAGTCCTACAAGGGATGAGAGAGAAGATGTCGCAATGGTGAGAAGAAGGAGAATCGCCAACTCTGAAGCTCCTTGAGACCATTACCCGATTGCAATAGGCGACCATGCGGCAGCGCCCGCACCTCATAAGCCGCTCGTTCACGTCTCCCTCACAGTAAACACATGCCATCAACAGAAGGGGGAAGGCCCTGTCATATTCCATCCCACCATATCTCTGCTCATATTCTTCCTTTGAGATCTGAACCTTTGCCAGAACATCTTCTCTCTGGACACGCTCGTCAAGGTAGCCGGCCTTGACAATTTTCTGATAGGCCGAGTCGCGAGCTATGACGATATCAATCTTTTCTATATCTGCAGCTCTGAGCGTGGGGAAGACGTTGGTACTGTCTACGTGGTAGAAGCCCTTATCGCCAAATTCTAGCTTCTCAGCCGGTTCCCCATGCACTGCATCTATCACCAAATGGGCAGGGAGTCGTCCCTTCTTGCCTCGTCCAAAAGTCACAAAGCGGACAAAGCGCGGACCCAAGCCAAGATAAGTTGCTAGGTTGAATAAGTCCGACGCTCGTCGCTGCGCGTGGAGGCGAAGGATGCAGGGTGATAGGTTTTTCCCTGTCGGGTGCCGGCTGTGGAGTCACAGGACAGAGTATGGTTTGCCATTGAGGATGGACGGAAGGACAGGGTGCGCTGAGCAGGTCAGTGGCATGTCAAGAGAGAAGGTGAAGTCTACCAGGTTGTTTCCGTCTCCACGATAATGAACCGCGTCATGGTCGAGTCTGCAAACACCAGCTCCTCACAAAGATCACCGGTGGTCACTCTGTTAGCGAGTCAACAGCTTAGTGCGGTGGCACACTTCCAGCATGGGAGTAGCAGTGCTTACGCGCATCCTTGCACCACCTGCCACTCGAGAAGAATGCAGTTGTAGCGACCCTTCTCGCCCGGCAATGCATGAAGCGCATTCACGCATCTCTTCATTGTCAGGAAGGATGGATCGGTCCCATACTGGACCTCATTATCGATCTTATCTTCCACATTCCCTGCATACATGCCCCATAGATGTGTCTGCAGAAGGCGCGTTGTTGCGCAATTCCTTTGATGAGGGCCCCAGAAGACGATTGGAATATGTCATTAGCGATAAGCGGGCCGGCCAGGGACTATGAACTACTTACTCGGACTTGTTGATCATCATAGATGGGTCATTGGTGAGGCCATGAGCGCTTGCGTAGTGCTCCATACTTCGCGATAATAGAGCCGCGGTTTAATAGGCTGTTGCTGCAGGGACGAAACTCAGAGACGAAGCTTAAAATGCCTTGACAGTGCTCTGGATCTCCGTCTGGGACTCAGAGAGAGGAAGCAGTGTCACGCCGTTCGTAGATCTCTTTCTGCGCACGGCGAAGCAGGAAGCCAAGTGATGGCTGGTGCTAGC
>FLMG01001674.1:39120-87429 GCA_900088475.1 Hyphochytrium catenoides | reverse complement strand
CGCAACCCGGTGGTTAGCAGCCGTCTGAGGAGATATACATATAACAGAGAGAGAGAGAGAGAGAGAGAGAGTCCATCACTAATTTCCCTCTCTGCCTGAGATGTTCGTCCGCTTTCGGCTACTGCTTAAGAGGTATCGCCGCTTCGGCACTGCCTGTAAATTATACGAGACAGGGAGAAGGACAATATGGGAGAGGCCACGTAGCAAGAAACTAGGGAAAGTAAGAAGGGGTACAAAGAGAAAGGGAGGCAATATCCTGTGTCTCTTCGTTGTGGCTGTTGGAAGAGCAAGATGGTGCCTCATCAAGAGATGGAACACGGAGAAGACGATATCTCCTTTGATGAGAAGCAAAGCTACTAAATACTCGTGGACGTTGCCTTCATAAGAGAGAAGAGAGGACCCTGCGCCATTCTCACGGTAGATTGGCCGTCTTTCAAGGAACGGAGGCGTAACGTTAGGGAGAGAGAAGACTACATAGATTTTGGAGTAAATGGAGTAGATGGTGGCGAAGAGGCTGATAATGTGGCTGTCGTCTTCTATCACCTTTCGGTACCCTATAGGTCCAATTCTTCTGCTAAGCATTCTGAGGTAAAACAAAGCACCACACCCGGCATGGGCCATGCTGCTCCGGAGAACGAAGTTGATGGAGAAAGACACGGCGACAGCAGAGGCAATACTGAGAAAGACAAGAACTGTTCTGCTTGCTTGCTTGATGAGTCACAGTGTGCTGCAGATCGACTTGCTCTCGACCGACTGCTTTCTCCCTCTGCGTAAGATCTTTCCTCTCTTCTTCTTCGTGTTGCCTCGCTTGGTGACGCCACATGCTGCACTTGTCACTAACTTCTCTGTTCTTGGGGTCTCGACTCGCCATTCCGTTGCCCGACAACTTCCTCGAGAGGACAGAGATCTTTCCTCCGGCCTCCCTAATATCAGCTTGCAGCATACTTTATTGGGCTCCTTTCCCTGCCAGAGCTGGCTTGCAGCAGAGTTTATTGGGCTCCTTTTCCTGCCAGAGCTGGCTCAGCTCTTCACTTCGCCTCTTCCTCACGTCTAGCTGCTTCGAGTTTCGACTATCTGCTACTGCTGTCGATCTTCTGCTTCGATAATAATCTCTCTTAGCTCTCCAGCCGCATCTTGAGGAGGTTTGAAAGTCCTTCACATGACGTGATGGCTCTGCCCCAAGAAAATAAAGACGAAGCTTACCTTCTGTGGGTTGAGTAGTAATCCAGATATATTATCAGGGCTTCAGAGACAAGAAATCGAGGGCCACATGGAACAGAAGAAGCATGCGTTACGGAGCTATCACTTGATACAACGATGGCTGTTCTTGATAAGTACCTTACATATCTCTGCTGCTACTCCTTACTGCGCTTCATCCCATGCTACGACTTCTCACAAGTTTACGTGGCTCTTTCCTCAATGGCTAATCTTCATTATAAAATAAAAAATGCCTATTATCTAGATCTCACCCCGGCACCTGTTCGTTCTTAAACTCTTACTTCCTTTACCTTTTAGCCCGTACTTCTTATCTCCTCATGCCAAGCCACACTGCTCCGCTCCGTCTACCCGTTCGTTCCTCCGAAAGAGAATGGATTCGAGCTTAGAGAAAGACCGTTTGCCGGACGTCCAGGCTTGCTCGCCTCCACTGGCCGCCGAGCTTCTCGTTACCTTTTGGAACGCCAACAACGACGTGCACGATATGAAGCTGCGTCAGGCCTTCCCTGATCTTTTGGCTCAGGAACATCTGCAACGGTACATGTCCCGCTTTTTGTGAGTGACGGCTTTCAATGTTCCTCCTGTCTTCTGCTGGTCTAGACTTGCGCTTACAAGCTCGCTTGCGGGCTACTTCCCTCCCACACGCAGGGGCTTTCCTTCGGGCTGCCCTCTATTCCCTGGTTGCAGCTGAACGTCTCTTCTTCGTAGGTGGTCCGAGAGATGCTCTGCCGATTTCTAGGTATCCATGTGCACTTGAGCTTCTTGCCTGTCTTGTGGCCGCCCAATGGTTGCCTTTGGCAATCATGGCACAGTCTGTCGTTGTGGCGGTGGTGCTCATCAACGTCACTGCCGCGTCCAGGACCTCCTCTTTCATGCTTTTCGGGATTCTGGTCTCAAAGTCTCCCGCGAACCTCGCCACCTCCTTCCTGGCTCCAATCAGAAGCCTGGGGATTTGTTGGTTCGTGGATTTTCACCTTCCTATCCTCGGCCTTTGATGTGTCGGTCACGGATTCGCGGCAATCCAGAAACCTTCCCTATGCAGCAGTCCATGCCGGCTATCAAGGCCGTTTGTCTGAGAAAGCGAAGGTGAGAAAGTATCAGGGTCCCTGCCAGGCTGTGAGGTTACAGTTTGTGCCGCTCGATTGGGAGTCTTGTGGTGGTGCTATGCCGCATGTCCTGGACTCTGTGCAGCAGCTGGTCAAGCTTCAGTGTGATCGTGCCGCTCTTGAGGCTTCCCGTCCTCTTGGTCATTGGTCTCGGTTGGCAGAGGTTCTGACTCTCCCTATCAGAATCTCTTTCGCCATCCATGAGGAGAGTGCGCTTCAGATTCTGAAGCGTATTTCTGTTAAGCAGCTGGAGCCTGCCCTAGCTTGCATGATTGATCGCGACGTTGATGATGGTCTCGGGGCAAAGCCCTCTTTTTCTTCTCCTCCGCCGTCTCCTGTCATTAATGCAGAAGAGGTCAACTATGAATCTTCTTCCTTTTCCGACATTAATGGTGAGGGTGAAGGCTCTTCTCTTCTTCGTCTTCGCATCGTCTTCTTCTTCTTCTCCTCCTCCTTCGTCTTTCTTCGTCTTCTCCTCCTTCTGTTCTTCTGCTTCTTCTTTTACTTCTTTTTCCTTAGTAGCAGTAGCGATCATTCCTTCCGAATATATAAAATGGAAAGGGTTTCGTTTTAGCTCTACATCCCATCGTCACTGATATTATTGCTGCGTCTGTTCCTTCTCTGGACCTTCATGCATGGTATCTTGATGATGGCACTCTCATCGGCTCAGTCGAGGATGTCGCCGCGGCCTTTGCCATTCTTCAAGAACTAACGTAGCCCATACATTGGCTTGGGGCTGAACCTTGGCAAGTGCGAACTATGGTGGCCTAGTATGGACCAGGTGCGTCTTCCGCTTTTCCCTGCGGCGGTCTGCCTAGTAGGTGTGGATGGCGTCGAACTATTAGGTGTTCCCATTGGTTCCGACCCCTTTGTCTCTTCGTATGCGTCTTCTTCTGTCCTCTCCCGTCTGGATGCTGTCGATGCGATGCTTAATTTTGTGTCTTCTCCTCAGACCCAACTTTGTCTGTTTCGCGGTTGTCTCGGATTTGCCAAGATTAACCACGTGCTTCGCGGCTGTCCGTCTCCTGAAGTTACCTCTCTGTGCTCTAGCTTCAACCTCCGCCTACGAGCTTTCCAATTGCGCCAGCCGTATGCCTGGCGATTCCTGCTTACATTGGGTCCTTGGGTGCCTCGGCCCAGTTAATCAAGCACCCGCTACGCATGCCGGACGCCGAGGTTTACTCCCCTCGGTTAGCTGACGACTTGTTCGACGGCTTCTGGAATACGCTTGAAGTCACTGACGTGGAAGTGCGTGTGCCCTTCTCTCGTCTCATCTCTCGAGAAGAGACTAAACTTCAGCACTACTTGTCTCGGTTTGTTTGGTCGGCCTTGGCCAAGGCCCTGTTGTCTCGTGGTGACCAGGATCTGCGCGCAAGGGCTCGCTTACGTGCTACTTCTCTCCCACATGCCGGGGCTTTTCTCCGGGGGGCTGCTCCTATTCCCTGGCTGCAGTTGAGGGTTTCCTCCCCTTTGGTGTTCCGGGTCATGCTGTGGCGCTTCTTAGGAATTCCTCTTGTGCGGTCTTCTCTCTCCCTTTCTTGTCAGACCTGCTCTTGCCCAATGGATGTCTTTGGAGATCATGGTATCGTCTGTCGCCGCGGTGGTGGTGCTAATCAGCGTCATCGTCGTTTTCAAGACCTTCTATTTCATGCTTTTCGGGACTCTGGCCTCAAAGTCTCTCGTGAACCTCGTCATCTCCTTCCAGCAGGGTCAAATCTGAAATCGGGAGACCTGTTGGTTCGTGGCTTCTCGGACTCTTATCAACACACGGCTTTCGATGTGTCCATCACGGACTCGCTGCAATCTGGAACCCTTTCCTATGCAGCAGTCCACGCTGGCTATAGAGGCCGTTTGTCTGAGAAAGTGAAGCTAAAGAAGTATGAGGTTCCTTGTAACCTGTAGGGCTGCAGTTTATTCCGCTCGTCTGGGAGTCGTTTGGGGGAGCTATGCAAGGCGTCATTGATTGTGTGGAACACCTGGTGAAGCTTCAATGTGACCGCTCCGCTCTTGATGGTTCTCGGCATTTTGGTCCTTGGTCTCGCTTAGCTATGGGCCTACGCCTTCATACGCGAGTGTGTTTGGCCATTCACGAAGAAAATGCACTTCAAATCTTGAAGCGCATTCCTCCTGAACAGCTGGACTCTTCTCTTGCTTGTCTCGCGACGCTGAGTTCGACGGTGATGATCTGACATGATTGCTGGTGATGACATGATTGCTGATGATGACCTGGTTGCTGATGGTTCACCTCTTCCTTCTCCTTCGTCTCCGCTCATCATTACTGAGGAAATCAACTATGATTCTTCTTTTACTGATGATGAGCAGGGAGCAGTTTCGAGCTGAGATGATGGAAGAGCCTATGGCTTCTTAGCTTTTCTTCTCTTCTTCTTCTGCCTCTTCTTCTTCACTTCTTCTTCTTCTAGAATTAGTCTGTTAGTAGCCATAGTAGTAGTTCTTCATAAGAGATGTTATATTCAAGAAACAGTAGTCTACTAGTCTCTCCTTAATCTTTTCTAGTAATAAAGGCCACATGAACCGAAGAAAGTCCGCAGGTGGTGCCTCTCGGCTACGTCCTCAGCACTTGAAAGACCTTCTTAACTGTCCTTCTCCAGAGGTCCAGAAGGCTTTTCTCTCCAGTACGCCTCTTTTGTTGAGTTCTTGGTTTCAGGTCGTGCTCTCCAGGAAGTGGCCCCGTTCTTAGCCAGTGCCCCTCTCTATGGACTCCGGAAGGACACGGGAGGTGTAAGACCTATAGCCGTTGGCGAGACTTTTCGGCGGTTGACTGCCAAGTGCTGCTATGCCAAGGTACAGACCGATGTCAGTGATTATCTCTCTCCTGTCCAAATTGGGGTGGCTTTGCGTGCGGGATCGGAGGCCGTTGTTCATGCGGTGAGACGAGTGGTGGATGACATAACGATCGAGATATCGTTATGCTCAAGGTGGACTTCTCTAATGACTTCAATTGTGTCAGTAGATCGGTTCTTCTGGGTCAGGTCCGCCTCCACTTCCCTTCTCTCTATCCCTGGGTGAGGTTCTGTTACGGCCAGTCGTCCCATGTTTTTCATGGCCCCTTCCGTCTCTCTAGCTCCTCCGGGGTCCAGCAGGGTGATCCTTTGGGTGCTCTTCTGTTCTCTCTCGCTCTGCAGCCCTTGGTTACCAAATTGCGGGAGGTAGCTCCTGACCTCCTCTTGCATACTTGGTATCTTGATGATGGCACCTTAATAATACGCCATGCTTCTGTTCTTCAGGCCCTTAAGCTCATCAACGATCTCTCCCCTTCCCTTGGTCTCTCTTTGAACCTTGGGAAATGTGCCTTCCCGAACCTCGGCTTTAGAAGACTTTCCTCCGGCTATTAAACGTGTCTCTCCGTCTGGAGTAGTGCTCCTTGGGGCTCCTATCGGCTCCCCAGCCTTAGTTTCTTCCTTCTTGTCTTCCCTCTTAGCTCGCCTCCTTTCTATTGATTCTCTTCTTGATCAGTTGAAGACCTCCAAGTTCGTCTTGCCATCTTTAGAGGCTGCCTGAGCGTAGTAAAGATCAACCACCTCGTCCGCACTTGTGCCCCGGTTCTTCTGGCTTGTCAATTGCCTGATTTTGACCTGCGCTCTAGACAGTTTTTAGGTCGTCTCCTGGTTTGGGACTCCTCGGTTCCCATTCCCGATTCTGCATGGGAGCAGGCTTCTCTTCCGATCAGGCTTGGTGGTCTGGGTCTTCTTCCTGTTATCTCTCGTCCTGCTTATCTAAGTTCCCTTGCGCTTTCTTATGAACTTGTGTCGGCATTATTGGGTTTGCCTCCTCATCAACTTGCCAACCCACCTGCGGCGGTTGAGGCTCTCTTCGTTCCCTCTATCATGACTTAGGGTTGCCGGAGGAGTCAGAGGAGCGCCACGGCTTCCTCCAGCTTGCTGGTGTCAAGGAATTACAGCATAAGTCCTGCTCCCTTCTTTGGAAGCGCGCTCACCTCCGTCTTCTTTCTCTTCCTTCTCCTTCTTTATAGGCCCGTCTTCGTTCTGTTTCGCTCCCACATGCGGGGGCCCTTCTTGCCGCTCCTCCCTGTGGCGCGCTGCTGCATAAGGCTCAATTACCTGTTCTATTTCGGGCAATGCCTCGCCGTTTTCTTGGTCCCCCCTTTCTTTAGGCCCCGTCTGTTTGCGAAAGCTGCAGGAAGCCTGAAATGGATGTCTATGGTGACCATGCAATGGTCTGCCGTACTGGTGGGGGCGCCTCCCGCCGTCATAATCGAGTACTTTCTCTCCTGTGCACTGCGGTGTCGGAAGCTGGATTCCGTTGTTCTCGTGAGCCCCTCCACTTGCTGTCTCGATCTCCCTCCTCCCGCCCTGGTGATCTAGCGATTCCTGGCTATGGCAACCGCTTCCCAGTCACCGCCTTCGATATCTCTGTTACCCATCCGCTGCAACAAAACTCCCTTCGATATGCGGCGGAGCGGTCAGGATATCAGATGGCCGTGGTTGAGGACCGTAAACGCCATAGATACCTGGCCGCTTGCCAGGCCCATCAGATCGACTTCCTCCCTCTAGTTTGGGAGTCCTTTGGTGGGGGCTCAGCCACGGTTGCGACCTTTGTCAACACAATTTGTGCTGTCAGGCTAACCGTACTGTCGCTGTTGAGCGCTACATGAGGAAGCCGCTCGAATGATCCTATTAAGGTTGACTCCTTCTGCGCCCTTTCTTGCTGCTTTTCACTCTTCTTCTGCTCCCTCTTCTTCTTTGTCTTCTCCTTCGTCTCTTCTTTTTTCTCACCATGTTACCACTGCCCCTGCTGCTTTAAATTCTCCACCTGCTGTCACCCCTCCATCAGAGGAGAATCAAGGATTTTTCTCTCGCGCATTATTGGTGAGGACGAGGATTCCGCCGCTTCTTCTCCGTCGGTATTCCCGCCGCCACACCCGCCGCCTCTATCTGAGGATCTTCCCCGGCCGCCCTTAGTGGCCGGGTGAGCTCCCTCTTGCTTCTTCCCTTCTTTCTCCTCCCTGTCTTCTGTCCTACTACTTGTCTCTCTTGTTTCTCTTCGTTCGAGTAGTGCATATTTCATATCTCTCTTCCTCTTTAAATAGTAGTCTACTAGTCACTCCTTAACTTTTCTAGTAATAAAGGCCGACCTTCCCTACAAAAAATCCTCAAAAAAATGAGAAAGAAAAAGAAAAAGTGTAATATAAGAGTCGTGACGGGCTCTTAATAGAGAGGAGACAGCGGAGTCGTTAGCTTGTCGTTACCTTGGCTGGCCAGGCCTCAGTTCAGACAAGCGTGCAGAGGAAGTCTTCGTACGTGCGAGCTCAATAACACTTTCTTCTAAAGAGAAGTTTATTGAATGAATGACGTAAGTCAGTAGAGAATCTGCTAAGAAGCGAGGGCAATCTACCTGAGAATCCTAGAGATAAGAAGAGAGAATGAAAGGGAGAAAGAATAGAAGCGCTATTCTTAGAGACATCGAAGAGAAAGAACGAAGAGGGAAAGAGAAAGAGAAGTCTATGTCCTGAGAGCCACACAGTGCCTCAGGCTGCTAGGACTACCCGTCCTGCGCGCTAGACCGTAAGAAGGCTGTCCTCAATCGTGAGGGCTGTGTCCCATTCGCCTGCTAGTCGGTCCTATCCTATGCTCAAGTCGTCAGAAGTAAGGGTGGAGAACTACTAGGAGGTAACACACATATAACAAAAAGGAAGTAGGTTAAACGTGGCTTTCTGCTAGAAGCTTAGCAACAACAAAAGAACCGCCTTGTTGTGGCCTTGTGTTCCGAGTATCGCCCATTCCCCTCTGCTCTTCTCTTGCGAAGAGATGCTCCTACATGTCGTAGCAGCACTGGTACATCCCCGTCCTGGATCCCTTCTTCCTTTCTCTCTGCTGGCTCTCTCGGTGCGCGGAACTCTGCCCCGCACCTCAATTGAAATAAACATCAGAATAACGCTAATCAGAAGATTGAAGGAAGAGACAAAACGAAAGGAAGCTAGCTTGTTGAAAAAAGGACTGGGAAGTATTCTCTAGTGATAGAAACAATCTATACAACATGAGACATGAGAGAGAAGAATGCTATAGAAGAAGAGAAAGCTGACAGAAGAAGAAAGAGAAGCACTGATGACTGAATGAGGTGAAGCAGCGCTGGGATTAGGTAAACCTTGACCCTAAGAAGGCCAAGGTAGGGAGGAAAGCGGCTACATAGAATTCGCTAACAGACACATATGGCAAAAGTAGAGAGGGAGAGAGAGGCAACAGGCTGAATGAAGACTTGGCGTTGGCTGCCGTTCGGTTGGCTAGAGAAAGCGGGGTTGCATACAGGCTTGTTTATTAGCGTTCTTCTGGAGACTTGTCGCTGCTGGAATGGGATGGCTCCCCCCAGTGTTGCGTGATGTACACAGAAAAAGAGGGGAATTACAATCTACCCCTTCTCTCGACTCAAGTCCTGGTACTGTAACGCCTTACAAGGTATAACCGGTACAAGTATAGTATCTATTGTACATCAGAAAGCCCTCACCATAATCAAACCAGCCGAGATTGTTTGCTCAGTAATCAGTGGTCCTTGTACATTGTGCAGCAAAAGCCCAAAAGCCCTCACTATAATCAAACCAGCCGAGAGCCGAGATCGTTTGCTGCAGTCATCAGTGGTCCTTTGACGTAAAACGTAAAGGCAAGGAAGAAGCTGGAGGGGGACGAATGCATCCGTTACAATTTTGAGAGCCGCGATGTCTTGTAACCACCTCCGCTGTTCCTCTCCTCGTTCTCTTCTCCCTCTTCTCTCTCTCCTCTCTCTTCTCTCTCTTCTCTGCTCTCTCCTTCATAGAACTAAGTCTTCTGTCTTGCCACCTGCAGCTCACCACTACGTAGCCGCTGCTGCTACGGAAGGGATGTTGGGTCCTGACTTGTTGGCCCCAGGCGTCCCTCCACTGGCATCCATGGAAGTGAGTTGCCATTCCCTTTTGAATTAACAAATCGTCTCCTGCGCCGTTGCTCCGTACTATTAGCTTCTTTCTCTGCTGCTCCCAATGAGGACAGGTTCCCGCCCCGGAAGCTTCCCTCGGGTATCGCCTATGCTTCATTGTCGAATTTCTCCTTAGTACTCATCAGGATGGCTACTCTTTTCTATTGGACGAGCAACGAAAGAAGGCCAAGAAAGAAATGACGAAGAGAGGAGGACGGCGAGAGAGCGAAGCGCCACTCACTGAAGGAACCGGATACCTCCCAACATACCCCGTGAAAAGAAGACTAGACCACAACATAGAAAGAGTGTCAGAGAAGGAGCAGAAGAAGTATGAGCTCCTACAAAAACGGTACTCAAAGATGGGGACAAGACGAAAGCCCCTCAGCTTCATCTACCCTCTCCGATCCGTCACCTCCAGTCTCTCCTTATAATGTCCGGAAATACTCATCGCCTGTAAGCATCGTCATTTTCGTCCTAATAGTTATATGGACGATCCCAAGCCTGGTCCTCATGTGGCGGAGAAGAACTCGGTTCCCACTTAACGTCGCCCCCTTCTGGCTACAGGCGGCAGCAGTCTTGGGCTCAGTCTTCACCATGATGGCTTGTTGCTTTGATTCTATGTTCTATAACCCTTCTTGCCTCTTTTTTATGGCTTGGGTCTATTCTTCGATTGGTTGGGTGCCTTTCTTCCCGGGCGTCGTTATGCTCTTGTGGTATGTGCAGGTAAGTTATACTAGTCTTTGTTAGGATTTCATACTCTCTCTTGAGTCGCTACTCTTCATCCTTTATTTGTTCTGTGCTAATCTCCATCCCTATATTTTTCCCCTTTACGACATCTCGGATTTTTTCTCCCTTCGCGGCCCCCTGACTACTCGCTCCTGCCTTTTCTTTCTTCTTCCTTTGACCTGCTCCTCTCTTCCCCTGCTGCTTGTTTCAACCAGTGGTCTAGCGCTCCACAATTCTCCCACTCTCTCCTAGCTCGTCATCTCCCTGCCTCATTCTCTCTCTTAGGATCAAATTTCCTATTGCTCTTCCCCTTTTGGTCAACATCGCTCCTGCAACTTCTCAGTTTTGGAGTTACATAGCCCAACACCAGCTAATCTCCTTCACCCTCCTTTCCTCCTAGTAACCTTGAATTTATCAGCTTCTCGATCCTCCGCCCTCATCTTTCTTGGCTTCGAGCTAATGCAGCTATTCTCTTATCAACCAGGCAGCTTATTATGTCCAGCTTTTTCGCGCTGGCCGTGCCTCTCCTTCGGACTTTAAGCTGGGCGAGATGTATCTAAAAACAGTACTGCAGCCCTTCGAGTTGCGCAGACAGTTCATCATGGCCTCTCTCGCCATTGCTCTACCTGCCTTAACCTTCACAGGCATAGACTTCTTAGCCTTCCCGCTGGAGAATAGGGCAGACTGTGAAGTCGTTTGGGTGCCTGCGGTAAGTCGGACCAAAGATGAGCACGGTAAAACGGGCAGAAGAGGAAATAGGCATTGTGCCAGAGAGACAGACGGAAACAGAAGACATATAAATAGAGGATTCTGAGATCGCTGCTGCTTATTTTCTCTTCTCTTTGAATCCGGGGTCTTCCTCTTCCAAAGGCTTACAATGTCGGTTAAGTGCCCTCTGAGCCTCTACCCTTCAATGTGTGTTCATCGTTTTACACCGCCTCTTCGATTTCCCATCTCCTTCCTTCCATTCTTTCTGTTCTTTACTTATTCCAGATCGACTCAATGGAACTTCTAACCTGCTTACTTCTCCGCCTCTCTGGTTAACATCGGTATCCGCGACCCCATCGTCTCTCAACAAAGCGATGGTCCCCAGTTGTCTTACAGTGCGTTCTCGGAAGTATTGTCCTCTACACCGGGATACGGCTAAGACATATACAAGAGGAGTTCCAAATTACCAAGAACTGGGGAAGAGTCGCAATGGTCTACCTCTTTTCAGGCGTTCCACTTCGAGCTTTTAACACTATTCTCGGATTTATGATTGCTCCCGAAGTGCTGGCCTGGACAAAGATGGTGGAGGTGATTTGCTGGTTCCTTTGTTGCAGTTTTCTCGTTTACTCAGTAGGATACAATCCCTGGAGATTGTCCTATCGACTGCAGAGGAGTGGCAGCAGCGCCTCCATCCAGAGCACATCTGTCCATAGAGTATCACAAGTAGCCACGACAGACATGGCAGATGCCGCAGCAGCATCCTCTACGGCAGTCGCAGGAGGAGGAAAAGCAAGGGCTGCCATCACTATGACACCTCCTTCATCCTCCGCAGGGCATAAGCGGAAGTTGCCGAGGGTAGCAGCTACTGGCGAGCTAAAGGCCATTCTCACTTCGGCAGAAACACGCATAATCTTTCGCGACTATCTTGTGAAGGAGTTCGCTGTAGAGAATATCCTCTTTTTTGAGAGCTTGTTGCAATACAGAAGCTTAACCACGACGCCGGAAAAGATTCGGAAGCTGGAGCAGATGAGACTGGAGTTCCTTGAGACGACAAGTCTGAATCAGATCAACATTATGATGAAGCTTCGGGCACTGTTGAGGACGCAGATAGTGTCACTCGTTGGTTCTCTTGCAGCAATAGAGCGACAGAAGTTAGATGGTGGTTTAGGCGACGGAATGGGAATCCAGAACGATGAGAAAGAGAAGGTATTGCTGAAAGAATTGGAAGCGACGGATGAGCTGCTGCAGAACTCTGAGAAGGAAATCTTGAAGATGCTGCTGGACCCGTTCAATCGCTGCTTGAAGCAGCACCCGGAGATATCCTTGCCTGCTCCATAGTCTGCTGATAGCGGTCAGGAGGAAACTCTACTAGTAGGGAGGACATAAAAAGGAGGGCGGATAAATCGTCAGTTTGATGGATACTTCCTCAATCATCATAGTAGGACACGCTACAGGTTATAAGCTATGGCTTACCCCATAATCACCCTTAACCAGAGAGGTTCCAACGAGGGGGGAAAGAGATGAAAAGGTCGCAAGGCAGACAAGCGATAGGACCTCGGAGTCTCATAAACTAATGATGTAAAGGAAGGGGTGGAGCGGGTTACCAACGAAGACCACCTAGTTATAGACATAATTCTGATTCGAAGAGCTTCCAACCCGCCTGTCACTCATCAGATTGTTTATGACCCACTCTTCCCACTATATCGGACTTCACCAGTTATGCCAAGACATCTACCGTCATCGACTCCTCCACAGCTTCCGTCTCCCTTTCCATTAAGCAGGAGCTGACAGGAGCTGCCAGCTACTAGTGTTCTTGGAAGAAGTAGCAAATGCGAGTTGTCCTCCCTGATGAAGGAAGTTGACGGGAGACGATATTATCGAAGTCAAGGTCTATTAGAGAGTGAATCCTCTGACGAAGGCGGTGCTCGACAACCAGCAGTATCGACGTATCCATCTCTGTCTCTAACAGTCACCTGTCAGCTTACGAGTTATCCTCATTAACCTCATTCTCTATCTACATTCTGCCAAGGAAGCGCTTCCACATAAAGAAAACTCCTCAGTGGTGTCAGCGACCGAGATTTTAGCAATGAAGATCATCACATCCCTTCAACCCAGCTAGCACGTAGTTGCAGGCGGTCGCGTGGAAGGAAACACTGCTCGGCAAAACAGCGGCCATAGCATAGAAGTATTCTAGAGGAACATTGGTAGTAGATCTAGTAGATGACTGGCCGAGGGTTCTTGTGAAGCCCGACCGTTGGGTTGTCACTATTCTTAGTCCATGTCATTATTATCTCACCAGCGCCAAGGAGAGCACCGTGCAGTCAGTTAGCACTACTAGCTCTCACCACAGCTTCACCTTGATTAATAGCTCTATCTCCTCCTTTCTCCTTATTCCCTTAATATTGGCACCACGACTAACTTCCAACAAGACTCTAACATACTACGAAGGCGAGTTGATGAATAGTAGGCCGAGGAGGATGCGCTTTGCTGCAGGTAAAAGAAAATACTAGTTGGGAACCTATGGCCCTAGTGTACATAATCGGAAAGCCAGGCCACCGTACGACGAGGGATCCACTCGTACTCATATTAATAATCTATCGTCACTGCTCACTACTGCTGTCTAACCGAAACAGACTGGACTGCCGTCCCTCTTTTAATGAACTTACTGTCCGACTCTACTCCGACCTCTGGAGCGACCGCTTGTTGTCCGTATGCCGCGAGAGGTATAAGAACGCCCTCTCGCAGAAGGAAGCGATTGAACGGATCCACCATCATTCTAAGAACTTCCTGCTCCACTTTAGAGAAAAACTCTATGCCGATGGTTTCCGCTGTCAACTGTGATAGAGCTTGGAGGGTAGACAAGCGTAATTGGCTGCTTATGTTGACCTCGGTGGAAGCCCCTGAAGCCATGAACTGGTCGGCGATACTCTTAGCGGATGCAAGCATTGCTTCCTTACTGAGGCTTGAACGATAAGCTAAAGCTGCCTTGAAAAAGAGAAGGTTCTCAACCTGTAGCAGGCAGGAATATATCAGTCTCTATCATTCTCTTGCGCAAAAGAGAGAGAATCCTTGGTGGACAAGATATAGAATCAGAGACGAAGACTAGTGATGGCCCACAAGCGGGAAGGAGAGACAACAAATGGGGGCTTACGCAGAATTCCTTGACCAGATAGTCTTGGAACCGCTGTGTTAAACCTGGGGAATTTGATGCCAAGATAGAGCGAAGCTCCACTGTCGATTTAACCTTAGGGCTTCTCACAATGGAGCTAAGCGCACTCAGGCTACGGCTTTTGCTTCTCCTCTCCTCGACAAATGATGTCCAGATTGGCAGGATACCGCAGCTGAACTGGTGAATTATATATAGGAAGGCGTAAGTGAAGAGGTACAAGGGATGGAGCCAAGCACGCTTTGGGCCCCCAAAGATTGCGTCTACAGCCTGGAGTGGAAGCGCCACTGCGAGAGAGTAAATAGCTAGAATCATAAACTGCTTTTTCATGTCAAATGCCTCCTTAACCTTCCGTAGTTTGCAGTACGTCGAGATAACGAGGATGCCCAATGCCAATGTCGCAACTGATCTGTAAATAATCTTGGCAGATTGGAAAAGAGCAAAGGTAAGAGGAGGGACACATAAGAACTGATAGGCAGCTAAATACTAGGAAGGGAGTTTCAGGGTCGAGGGAGTTGACAGCAGTCTCTGCACCATTTCTTACCACGTCAGCTGCGGTCGCGGCACATCTGTCAAAGTCAAAGTAGAGGTCCGCTTCCCCACCAGTATCGCGGTTCTCTATGGCTAAGCGGTATGCGCTAAGCACTAAAATGCCCTCCGGTAGCACGACAAGAGTGACTGCAATAAAGATTAGCCATGCGTAAATCTCCCGTTTGGTCTTGTATGGCACCCAGTCTGGCAATAAGGAGAGCGTGGATCTCCTGGCAGATCCTGTATCTTGGCTCTTGGTACCGGTAGCGGTAGGTTGCTTGCTCTCATTTAGGAGAATTTGCTTCTCTTGATGACGATGGGTATAATAGAGAATGAAGCACTGGGAAAGGAGGACAGGGACTGCCGGGAAAAAACCTCCCATATGAAGGATGAAGGTGAAGAAGCGGATACAAGGGTAATCGAAGGAGCCGCTCAAGAAGGAGAAGGAACCAATAGGGGTGCTAAGATGCCCCAGTATGGGCCAATGTATGGGCATCACAGTCATTGGATAGAACTTACGCCGGCTAATAAAGGTCACAATGATGGCCGTCGTTAGCCCCAAGTGCAGAATGATGAGTACTTTGGCACAGATGTTAATGACCGCAGCGCCTTCCCCCTCTTGTCGGTCGAGTACAGACTCAGTCATGGTGTGTGACTCTGTACCTTGGGGTCGAGTGACCAAGAAGAGCGATCCTACGTTGTTGTTATTTGCTACGCTTGGAGTATCCTGGTGGTGGCGTGCGTGTCTCAGGGCCAGTACTTCTTGCTCATCAGGATAATTTGAAAAATGGAGGATGAGACTGAAGCTTCCCGTTCACATTTCGTTGCTTAACCTGTATGTCATCCCTCCAGATTCAGAGTAACTTGCCAGCACCTTGTTTCATCGTTCTGTCGGCCGCATCAGTCAGCAAGTGTCCTTCAGAACATATAATGTCTATCTCAGGAAGAAGTCGATCCCGGCTATAGCAGAGTGAGATGATGAACCAATCACTGTGAGCGCTGGGGTTGCAACATGATAGCCCCATCACCTACTTCGTCCGCCTTCTTCTTCACGTCCTCCCGGCCCAGCAAACACCAGCATCGAGATCAGGCTGCTGTGAGGAATAGGAGCATGTCTGAAAGGAAGAAGGGGCAGAACAAGTGCGGCGCCCGGGTAAGCGGAACTTTGAATATTGCGTGGAGAAGCTGCTACAATGACGTCTTGGGGAGAGCCAGAAGACCTGGAAGGAGCTGCGGCACAAGCTGTTCTGGCAAAGCCTTGGGTAGAAAGTGCACTACCGAAAGACGGGAAAGGCACATGAGAGCAAAAATAGATGGATGATGGACAGAAGTGTAACGACTGTTGATGACCCCTTGTGAAAGAAACAAACTTAACAAAAATTGCAAAGCCAAAGCCGTCGAAAGCTTTCGGTATTGAAAGAAAGCTCCAGTGATGAAACCTTCAAACCAAGAAAGCCCCATGTTGATTGTGAAACGGGGGGATATGACAGAGCGGGTCAGGTGCTTCAGCTGGAATTAATGAATGAAACACAGGCGTATCGCAGTGCGCTCTTGCGCGTAACCTTCTTCGCCGCCAGAGCGCGGAGCCCGTCCCTAGGATGGTCCAAGGGTCCGAGAGAAAAGGAAGAAGATGGACGAAGAAGCAACAGCTACTTACAGCCACAACACCACGACCCGACTTCGAAGAAGGATGCAGGAGGACCTGCCATGACTTGCCACCATAAAAAAGTCTTCCTTTGTGCTAACATTTGATTCCTTCGTTACCTGAGCTACTACCTAGTAGGACGAGCGGTTTCCTTAAGATCAGGTCATAGCAGGCTCTTGGTGCCTCTGTCCAAGAGCCGACGAGGAAAAGGAGCGACATCTTCCTTTCTTCTTTTCCTTCTCAGCAAGTGGATGTTCGACAACAGAAGAATGGGAGAACAACAGGAGTAGTAGAGAGACAGCAGACGTTTTTTTCATGACGGTCTGTGATGATACCGTGAGGAGGAACACGAGAGCCTCAAAACTAGTATGGACGGTCCGTCCGAGTGGAGGAAATCTGGGCGGGGAAACGTACTACTCTCGTTATCACATACGATAACCTCATTATCATTTTTAAAAAGATAAACGTAATTTGTAGGGAGCAGAACTCCAGTTCATGTCCAGCCTACACTTGCTCATCCATCGGTCAATAGGAAAGCGATTTCTTCTCTGAAGCCAGATCGATGGCGGTTAAACTTTGCGATGCTGCACCCTAAGGCTACTTAAGATCTATGCAGTTACCTCAGAGCGATGAGCACCTCGTCTATTATGCCGTCCGATTCTCGCCTTGTCCACTCCTTCTCAAGACTGCACCGACTTATGCGCTGTTGTGTATAGAAATAGGGTCGTGAAGGGCGGCCTGAACGCTACCTCTTTCAGCCCTGTTTAACGCCACTTTTTTTTTCTTCTTACTCTTGAGCATTGCGTAACGGTGAGGTGGCCTCCCTACCCTAAGTGCTTTGCAGGAACCTCTCCCGGAAATGATGACGGACGGAGTGCAAGATAGATACATAGGTGATGATGGCAGTCTAAGAAGAGGCACATCTACTAGTGTAGACCTCGTTGATACTCTTTGATGCAGGCAGAGCTACTAATCTCATGGCTGCACTTACTCAACCCACCTGAAGGACATCTACCGGCTTAGTAGTACTCAATGGGAGGAAAATATAAACGTTGACATAGTCTGCTAACTGCCATGGGCACCCTTTGAGCAGCAGGATAATGGTATTAACTATATTACGTGGACCTTGGGCAGATGGAAGGAACAACTTGCGCGGTGAATAATGATAATTAAGAGCAGCAAGAAGTAGTTAACAGGTGCGTGGCTTTGCTGATCCCGCAGTAGCTCCTGATACAAGTTGTAGCCGCTCTCCTCAGTACTCGGTGGATGAGCCGGACAAGTCTTCTCATACTCCTCCAGTGGTCTCCTAGCTAAGAGCCTCCGGGAATAAGTATGATGGTATCGTGGGGGAAGGAAGGCATGACAGGCCTGCCAAGGCTAGAGGTTAAAATCACGTTTGTTTGGCGCACTGGGATCCTGGGAAGTTAGACTTCCCAGCTCCAGCTCTTTGAAGACGAGCAGCAGGATGACCATCGCTATATCTACAACAACATGGGGAACTTAGAATAACAACAGACAGGTGGGGAAACAGTAGGGAGCCAGCAGCGGAGGCCGTTGGAGCAAGAGAAGCAGATGATGAATGGGAGGAGGAAGGTAGAACGACAGCCACCAGCAGAAGAATAGGAGGTCTGGAGATTGGCGACAAAGGACAGAAGCGCTATTATTATCTACTATTCGGGACACAATGACCACCAAAGCTCCTATTCTTGCGGGAAAAGGCCCAAGAGAAGAAGGCTGCCTGCCAGAATGATGCTGGAAGTAAGGGACATTGCAATCTTAAGGACCAAGGTGTTGACGACGAGACAGAAGAGAAGCTGCTCTACTATCCCACCACGGGGCGTTCATGATGGACGCTTTCTTCTACTCTGGAGCAGCAAGATCAACAAAAACAGGTAGTTTACTGGAATAATTTTACTATCGCGCCGCAGCTGGGCGCTGGTTCTTCCGCCTGCCTTTGGAGCAGCCAACTTCCTGCTGGAGGAGAAGAGTCTGCGGTGGGAAGAATCCGATATGCTCCTTTTATAATGCTGTTGCTTCCCCCCTAAGAATGCAGGTATATGCACTCAGCCAAGCTCAGAGCTGCTAACGCTCAAGAATGGATAATTCCAACTCCAATGGCTTCAGCCGTTAGCGGATAGCGCTGTAACGGCCAATGACTCCTAGGGCCGTGCAACCACCAGCGCTCACGAAGACTTCAGTCCTTTTTTCACGTTCGGCCGTCTTCTTCTTTCCTGCTGCTGCTCCCTCATCAGCGTAGCACTTCGCACTTGCTGCTCCCTCCTTTACCTAGTCGCGGTGCGGAGCGAGAAAGATCATGAAGAACTCTTACTAGCGTCGGCATCACCTCCACTCTTCTTCGTGCTGCTGCGGAGCATAATCTTATTGCTACGACTGACTGAGTGAATTCTTCTGTCCTCACATCATACTGGTGGCTTTGAAGATAAGCAGCTACTAAGGTTGTGGTGATGGAAGACAGAGGCGGAACGATTTGATGCCATCCGTCATTTAAGGGTTCATTATTACCTACTACAAGTGCTCGCAGCAGCAGGTGGATTTTAAGGCCTTATCGCTGTCGCTGCTGCTCATGACACGGGACAGGAGGGATAAGACTGCACTTCCTTTTATTATAGATAAGCTGTAAGGCAACGGAAGCGATTAACAGCAGCGGTTGAATGGCCTGCAGTCCTCTTCTTCTCTCCACTCCATCGTCGATCTAACTTTCTCTATTTATCAGTTATATTATTATCCTTCGTACTTCCGGCGGTGCCGTTAAGTAGCTGGTCGGAGTAAGCTCTTGTTACTTTGGGCTTCCTCCTGTAACAACGCTCATTCGAAAAGCAAGGTTCTGATCAAGGGCAAAGAATTACCCAAACCTAGGGGCCAATCTATTTGTTGCATGGCAGCAGAGGGCGGCCGCAAGAAGCTTCGTCCTCACGTGACGGACTTTGAGGGAACGGAGTAAATGCCCATGATGCACCTCAACGCAAGGGGCGAGGATCAGAGTAAAGCTAAGGGTGATATCGCACCCCTCCCTGCTTCCATCGGAGAGATCTGCCACGCCCTGATCGCCTCCCTTGCCAGGTTGGGTGCCAGCTCTCTCTCGTTAGACGAAGGCACTACGGCTCCTCTGTTGCAGACCAAAGCCGCAATCGAGGGAGTCCTCAACAGATCCAAGGCCTATCCTGCATGCTGTTGTCGGACCTCTCTGACGCCGGATGTACTCGGAAGCCGTCCATTGCATAATTCTTCACTAACTCCGTCTGTAACTACACTGTCTTGTCCAACAACATCCATCGTGGGAAGATTATCCGGTTGCTCCGCCGGAAGAGTTGCACCAGATAAGGCGGACAAAAGCGGGGCCCAAGCCAGTTACCCCTACGTCCAATCACATGTAGAAGGCTTGTACCATCTCGATAGTGCGACTGTCAGCAGAGAAGACGGCAGAAAGAAGTCAAGACAAAGAGCGGTGTCCATCGTGAACGGTAAAAGACAAGGAGCAGAACCTTTGCAATTCAAGAAAGCTCTCTTTCCTACGTACCCTTATACCGAGCTTTCTTTGAAGGAGAGCAATGACACTGTTATGGCCAAGATACTGGGCGACCGAGCCTCAAAATGGTGGCGAAGAAGACACAACCGAAACGTGGAACTTGTTGGAATGTGGATCACTAGTTGTTTGGGCTGGATTATTGGCTTCTATCTAAACTTTGGACCTTCCGAGACTGGCCAGAATAGCTACGTTCGAGCAGCGCTTTTAATCCTGTACGGGATATCTGTCTCCTGGCTGTGCACGACCTTTACCTCGCTAATGAGCTGGGACCTGGTAAAGCGATGTGCGAATGTCTACGAGACTCATCTCCTTATGATGGAGATGTTCTTCTGCTGTACTGGGTACTATATTTTGCTTGGCCAATCACCTCTCAGTGCGTCCGGGGCGGTTGGCATCTTTGGTGGCTTCTGCTGCATTTTCCTTTTCTACGACAGCTTCAGTCTTATTGACAGACCTCGCCTTCGCTATGTGCAGCTGCTGAACCTTCTTGGTTTTATGGTATGTCTTGCTTTTATCTACTCAGAGCTTGGAGACAAATACAGGCTCTATCAGCTTGATCTTGCGCATGGTCTTGCGCAGCAAGACATAGTAGGAAGTCACAGCTCTTCTAGCACTGTTGAGGAGGACTCAACAAAGTCAAAGCTGACATTATCTGTCAAGGACTTCTGCCTCAACCGCGGATGCACGATAGTCTACATGGCTATGAAGCTCGTCTATTCAAGCTTCCGACACCCTGACGATTGTCTCATTATTAAATCACGCGTAAGGCTGACAGAGACGCCACTCGACCAGACTAGCGAGGCTGTTGCGGCTTATGTAGAACAGAAGAGCTATGGAGAATATAAAGCCTCTCAAGACAGAAGACATAAGAAGTCTGATGAAGAGAAGAGGACAACGCCATCTGCCGATATAAAAGAACAACCAGGTCCAAGCTAACGAAGGAAGAAGCGACGGTGGTGGCCATCTGCCGTGTGACCAATGAACGCCATTTATAGTCTTGATGAGGTATAAAGGAACAACAAAAAATAAACAAGCGGCGCTTCTTGTTGGCACTAACCCTGAACTGTGGAACATGATGGGTGGATTCCTATTGTCAGTGCCCCTCCCAGTAGTAGTAGCGGAAGCAGAAGCCCTCAGAAGAGGCGGAAAAAAGGGTTCACCGTCTCTACTGCTACTCTTCTTTACTCAGATCAGCTGCTGCTTCCCACTAGAAGTCTTCTACTATCATTTTCACCTTCTTCCTACTCATCGTGGAGCGAAGGAGTGGAGTGCCACCCGTAGCATAATAGAAGATAGAAGCAGCTACCCGTGACGTCCGATGAGCCGTCTACCTAATAGCCTCGCTTGTGTCGTCAACGCTATTAATAGGGATTCGCCACCAGTTACGGGCCTTGGGCCTCCTCTCAAGCCTGCCAATAGTAAGCGACACACAGCCGGGGCCAGTATATAATAGTAAGCACGACGTTTTCTTCTTGTTTATAAAATGGACACCTATTGCGGCACCGCTGAAGAAGTTAGATGGCGTTAACCGAGGTTTTTCTCTAAATAAAGGATAAGCCAAACACCTGTCGTCGCCTAAGCCTACTCTCTAAGGTGGCGGAGCAACGATTGGATCATGAGCCAAAGGTGAATTAGTTATTGTGCTCTGTCATCAGTAACAAAGACACTTCTCACCACGGCAGCTGGCACCAGAAGAGTAGGTAAGAGGAGGATGACGATGACAACTACACATAGGCCCCTCCAGGACAAGATGAGAAAAGAAGAAAGGAAGTGATTCCCTTCGTCTAGACTGAGGCACAAGGAACATAGGAGCCCGTTTAACGGCTGGTGGCCAGCGCGCCCTTCCCGGACTACCCGCAACAAACTGTCTCTTCTTCTAGCCTTCGCCCGCTCACAACTAGCAGGAGGAGAGAAATACTATCAAGCCGCAACCAGGACCGACGACGAAGTACCACTTCGCTTGTCGCTCTGCAAGCAACAGACTTTACCGTCTGCTTTGGGGGCATCATTATAGAAATTGCTGGTGCTGGATGGCCAGCAGAATTATATCTTCAAGCGAGCAACCCAACCTAGTCAGACAGAACCCGACAAACCTCAAGAGATGCTCGCCATGCTATCAAAGGAGACGTCAGCAGGTAAAATATGTAAGGGGAATTAAGCGGAGAATGGGAAATCACCGAGTGCTACAGGGCTGCTACTTTCAGAATCGAGAGGAGAACCATTGTCAGACAGCGGCAGCTTGTCATGCGTTGTGGCGGTACACAAGGCATTGGGCGAACTGGTAGCGACAGAGGAGAGGAACCGGAGTGGCCGGTCCCCAGGCGCCAGAGCCCATCCGGCGTGCCGCGACAGCAGCAGAGGCAATAGACGATCAGGCATGTAGGATACCCGTAGAACAGAGGAGACAACAGGACCACAGAGCGCAGGCAGCAGAAGAGACTGAGAGGAGGAGAGCAAGCGGGACCACAACCGCAGCCCTAACCAGCGTACCAACAGAAGACAGAAAAACGACAAGGAACGATTGAAGGACAAACAAGAGCGACGAACCGACCACAGCAAGAACAAGCAGCAACTAGAGCGTCCTCCTCCTGACCGACCCGACCCACAATAACAGCTGAAGCACCAAGCGGGGGATAACAACGGCCACCACCACAGCGCAGGATCTCCAAGAAGATCATTTGATGTACATTAAAATATAGTTAAGGGGAATCCTCATTAGCGTCATGCCCTAGTAATAGGCTCATTCAGACGACACGAAGACGGAGAAGAGCGATAAGTTCAAGTGAGGAGAAGAAAGATCAGACACGGGACTCCAGCAGCGAGCCTGGCGCACCATAGAGAGCCTACTAGTAGGTTAGCGCACGATGACCCAGCCCCAGCACCACTGCGTCCCTTTGGAGCAGGGACAGTGGCAGACAAGAGGCAGGGCTCCCTTTAAAAGAAGAAGCGGGTGGCGTCAATGTAACCTCACCGCAAGCCTCACCACCCATACAGCCATCAACTAAAAATATCATATCTTCAAGCTACCTGTATATCTTGAGTTCCTTGACGGTGTGCAAGCTGCTCTGCCCGATGTCTTCTTTCCTCCTCCTTCTTTCTTCTACTATTGCTAGCTAGCAAGGATGAAGATTTTGTTCGTTCTAGTGAAAGGGAACAGAGCTTTTGCCTAAGAAGGAGGAGGGCTTGTGGCTAACAGATTCTTGCAAAGGAGGAGCACTTAGCTACGCGGAACGACGGCAGACGGTTATGGGCTTGACTGCCAGACAAAAAGCCATTGAAATTGGTCCTCCTCCTCACGTCGGATCGTCTGTTGCTCCAATCCCCTACTAAGGTATGCTTATGCGGGATTCTCCAATAGTATCCTACTAGGGCCTCCCAGCACTGAACAGCACTTCTTCTTCTACTTCAGCGAGTCTTCTCGGGCAGCGGCTGAGGTGGTGGGCAACGGGGTGGGATGCGTGGGGCGAGTAGGACACAAGCAAAGGACCTCTCACTCATGTGACGGCTGCAGCATCTATTATGGTAAAGCATGAAAGACCAGCAGAAAGAAAGAGGCTCTGCTTTTTTACTATGTTTTACGTCTTTCTTCTACGCGCACCACTCCTACTCGTCATCAGCAAAAAGGTCAAGAGAAGCAAGCGCTTGTTTTGCTAGCAGCTACGTAGAGAGTGTCAGTAAGTTATACCGCCTCGCTCCCTTCCATCTCGTTGCACGAAAGTCATAGGAACGACTGACTACTTACTGAATAGCTCTTGGTAGTGATGGCATGGCAGCAACTCCAATCACATAGAAGAGGTTTCTTTCGCTTGACTCATCTGGTGGCAGTATCCACAAATACGTGAGAGAGCTGCTATGACGTTTGTGCGCTAAAGAAGAGAGACTCCTTAGTCCAATCTTTGAAGAGGATGAAGCTCCGCTAAGAGCACTGCAAAAAGCAATGCGACCCATGATTTCCTCCTGTCTGATGGTTATAGCCGGAAGAAGGAGGCAGGGTGACTGGGCATTCACTGTCGTCAAAGCCATCATCAACTCTAGCCTCTTCGACTTGACGGGCAAGGACAAGCACCAGTCATGCCTGCGTTGCATCCTCTAATCCTGCGTTACCTCCTCTAATGGAAGTGCAGCCCTGATGAGAAGGCCTCATGTCTCAGCCCCAACCATACCATCCGAGGTCATATTGGCCAGTACATAGTCCTGCTCCGTACACTTGTGCATCCACGGCCTATGTTCCCTTCCACCATACAGATCATTGGCGCCACTTGGCCATCGCCTGTCTCTCACCCTTGGACTATCCTCATCACTATCACCCACACTTTTCACAGAGCAAGATAGTTAGGCGTTACACTAAGTAACACACAGGACTGTGAGGACAGGGCCGCAACCTGTAGCACAAGGGACACCACCTGGTGCCTCACCTAACAAAAAATCCGACTCCCCCTCTCCGGAATGAGGCTTTCTCAACCGTCATCTATTCTAAATCAACGCACCAGTGATGTAGGACCCCACTGGGTGGGTAGACATTTTACAGACCTCTTACTACGCCCTTGATCCCGTATATTTACCCTCTGGTATGCCTCGTCTATTACTGAGCAGAACAATGACGGTTCCGCTCTGTTTAGGCCTTTGCACCGTTTAGGGCTCGAGACCGTACAAAAGCGCGCTCTGGTGACCCATTTCGTGTGCTTTTTGCCCTTCCCCCACCGCGCCTTGTGGGGAGCTGAATAGCCCTCTCTCTTTCTTATAGTAAAAATATTAGGGGGAACAATCTGACGGGGCTTTGGACGGCAAGGTGACGGCCTGGGCATCTCGCACAACTTATCCTCTATCTCTCACCCCCACCCGGCCACACTCTGTCTTCGCCGTTCTGTCCTCGTGATGACGCAGGAGGATGCTCATCATCATAAGAAGGAAGATCCCTGCCATTGCCTCACAACTAGATCTTTTTTCCGCTGCCTTCGACTGTGATGCTGCTGGTCTTCTTCCCTCCTCTCTCACAGGCAAGCCTGGCGCTGCTTCTCCACACTGTGGAAGACGAGGGCCTAAAGTAGTGCACTGTAGACCACGCAGAGAGAGGGAGGGAAGGAGGAAGAGCCAGTCGCACTGTTTGCCGCTGATTTCTTTCTGTTCTTTGGCTTGCCTCCCCACCTTTCCCACCCTGAAGTGTCCATTCCCTGCACCTTCCTCTACGACCTCACCTCAGCTCTCACCGTGACGGCAATGGGCGTAAGGTAAGGCTGCTGTTGCTGTGCTTCCTGGCGCCTTGTTACTGAACTGAATGTAGGCAGACAGAACTCACACCCGCTTCACACTCCAGCAGTGAACCAGCTCAGCTATCCAACCTTCGCCTCTCACATTCTAACCCCGACCCCTTCGTTTCTGGCAGCTCTTTCCCCTGTTGCTTGCTGCTTGCCCTTGGAGGAAGATCGAGCTCAACCTCTTATTCTTCTGAAGGCTTGCTGCTCACCTTTTCTCCCTTGGTGCACTGACCTCCAGGTTCATTCTTCCCTCTTCTTTTCCTGTTGCAGCTATCTTTTTCCTCACTTCATTTGCCTCCATTCTATCTGCTCGGACACACGCCGCCAAGTTGGCGACGACTATGCCGCCGGCTTCTCTGCACACTGAAAACGGCCGTCAAGAAACCACGACCGTAGAAGAAGAACAGTGGCGGCAGCGACATTCAGACGCGGAGCAACGGAGTAGAGAGGCGGAAGAGGAATCCTCTTCGTCTCCTACGATGGTCTGCTGTGATGGCGCCACGATGAAGAGGCTCGCAGAGTTTCTCTCAGCTTTGGCAGAGGGCGATGGCGTCAACTGCCATCAGAAGTTGGATCTTGGAGGTGCGTCGGATCCGGCGATGACGGAGCTAGAGGCTGCCTTACAGAAGGTAAGCTATCCGAGCGGCTAGGGCTTGGAACTCCTGGGAGGAGGATAAGAAAGCGGCTTTTAATGTCTCTTTAAGAGGCGTGGCCGTCGACCTCCATTGCGTAGATGAAACTATATCGATCTTCTAGGTCACTTGCGCGCTCGTTCTCGCGCTTCGGAAGGCTGCTTCTGTTCTCTTGAGCACTGTCTCACGTACTCGACTTCTCCCTTCTTCTTCTTCGTATAACTGTTCCTAGGTTACCCGCCGGGTCATTCACTTGGAGTTTGAGCTGGGTCAGACCAAGACAGCACTAAAGGAGTTAACGACGTGCTATGCGGAAGAAGCATTCGTGGAAGTGGTTTGTGAAGGGGATGAGAATGGCGCACAAAAGAATAGCAAAGGTGGATTGTTGAACGCAGGCAACAGCTGGTCCTCTGTCATGACCACACCTCCCCTCTCAGATGAGTGTGAAGACGATTGCGAGGAACTGGACGTGGTTCCTGAAGTTGGCAGAAGCAGTGGAGGAAAGAGAAGCTGCCAGCTTAGCGACTCGTTGGACTTGGTTGGGAAGAGGAGATTGAAGGCTCAGAGATCCATGGAGATCTCCAAAAGGTATCCACAAGGTCCTTTTCCCTGAGCTATCTGATCTGTTCTAGCCTGTCTCTGGCATAAAGAGTGACGCATCTTCTCCTCAGCGGTGGGCTATGCCATCTCACTCCTTTCTGACTGACTGTGTCGTTCATTGCCGCAGGTTCCCGTTCCCAACTTCCTACACTGCCGAGCGCCATCCCCGCGAACTCTGCCCTTCCTGCTTCCGACAATGCGCTGACATCTTTGACAAGGCCTGCAAAGGCGACCTCTCACAGCGGGTGCAATGCCCCGTGGGGGATTGCGATTCTCTTCCCTTTGTTCTTTCTCTGCACTCTCTCCTGGACCTCTTGACGCTGTTTACGACGACCACTATCTACTACGTGAGAGAAGTGGTAGACGGAAAGCTTGGACTTCAGACAGATCCTTCTCGGTTCTCCGGAACATGGAGAGAATTTGTGTGCGATCTTAATATGTTGGCTGCCAATCACTCAGAGCAAGTGAGAGACATTGCTGAAGTCTCTACCGCCGTCGCTCATGGCGATCTAAGCAAGAAGATCACTGTGGAAGCAAAGGGAGAAACCCTGGTTCTGAAGAACACGATTAACACTATGGGTCAGTCTCGTTAGACTTTCAACTTGTCACTGCAGTCCGCTTCTCTTCCATGGCTGCTGCATAGGGCCCAGGCGCTGCCTACCCTGCCTACTCTATACTTTTCCATCGGCGGCGTGTATAGGGACTGACCGACTTGTCCTTTCCCTTCTTCCCTCGTCTAGTTGACCAATTGAACTCATTTGCATCGGAAGTAACCCGTGTGGCCCATGAGGTCGGCACAGAGGTAAGGACTGCAGGCTGGAGGGTATTATAGCATTGATAGCTCCTGTTGCCTTGTGTGCATCCAAGTGTGTCCCATGTTTAAATTTGTTAGATGAAGTTTGAGTCTCCTCGTAGCTCACTAGTAGTGTCTCCGATATCAATCTTAACCTGTTATCCCTCTGCTTTCTTTAGGGCAAGCTCGGCGTTCAGGCGCGGGTCCCCAATGTGGCTGGCACGTGGAAGCTCCTAACTGATAATGTGAACACTATGGCAAACAACTTGACGAGCCAGGTAACGATAGGTGTCTCTCTGTGCGTTTCGCTTGACCAGGGACTTACTTGGGCCCGTACTCCTCTATTATTAAGGTGCGCTCCATTGCGGGTGTCACAAAGGCCGTGGCTCAGGGAGACCTAAGCAAGAAGATCACCGTGGACGTAAAGGGAGAGATTCTGGATTTGAAGAACACGATCAATACTATGGTTGACCAACTGCAAGAGTTTGCGACAGAAGTAACCAGAGTCAGTCTGGAGGTCGGCACAGAGGTAAGAAATCACTGAGAGAGTGATGAACAGCGCAGGAGGCTAGAATCTACCTGCAGTGTCCTTACCGGCACGCCTCTGGGTAATTTAAGTCTGCAAACTTCTACACACCATCCTGTTTACCTTGTCATGGCCTGACCTGCCGCTTTGTCTGGTCACCTGTTACCTTCTACTTACCGCTGATCGTAACAGGGTAAGCTTGGCGGTCAAGCTGTGGTGCGTGGGGTGGATGGTACTTGGAAGGCGCTGACGGACACTGTGAATCTCATGGCAAACAACCTTACAAGCCAGGTAAGACTTCGGAAGCAATAGTCTATGCGGAAATCGGCCAGTGCAGTTTTGACTCATAAGGATATTCGATATTCCTGCGCTGTAGGTGCGCTCTATCGCAGCGGTCACAAAGGCTGTGGCCCAGGGCGACCTAAGCAAGAAGATCACGGTGGACGTAAAGGGCGAGATTCTAGACTTGAAGAACACGATCAATACTATGGTTGACCAACTGCAAGAGTTTGCGACAGAAGTAACCAGAGTCAGTCTAGAGGTCGGCACGGAGGTAAGGAACACTCCCAATCTAGCTTCTGTCTCTTGTTGTCAGGATGCTCATTGGTGACCTCCCTATCCTTTTCAGGGTAAGCTTGGTGGTCAGGCTGTGGTGCGGGGCGTCGATGGTACTTGGAAAGCTCTAACAGACACTGTGAACTTAATGGCCAACAACCTCACCAGCCAGGTACGAAGAATGATTGCCAACACCCTTGTTTGTTCTAGCAGGATCTAACACATTCCTTCCTGGTCTTCGCCTTCCACCCTCTTTACCGGCACAGGTGCGCTCTATTGCCGCGGTCACTACTGCGGTGGCTCAGGGAGATTTGAGCAAGAAGATCACAGTGGACGTTAAGGGAGAAATTCTGGAGCTGAAGGATACAGTCAATCGAATGGTAAGGACGGATGAGTCATCCTCACCGCATCTTCTAGTATGTCTAATGTAAAACGATCTGCTCTCTCGTCTCTTTCTCCAGGTTGACCAACTTCGAATGTTTGCGTCAGAGGTTACACGTGTAGCTCGAGAGGTGGGCACAGAGGGTATCCTAGGCGTGCAAGCACATGTGGATCCATTGGGTGGCACGTGGAAGGAGCTGACGGATAATGTGAACACGATGGCGCTCAATCTAACCAATCAGGTAAACTAATCCTTACTTTTCTTGCGGTCACAGAAGAGAGATTTGGGAAAGCAATAAGGGATCTGACCTTCCTCCCTTTGTCCCTGCCTGGTTTGGCCGTAGGTGCGAGACATCGCTCAAGTGTGTAAGTCAGTGGCATGCGGAGATCTTAGCAAAAAGATCCGCGTTGACTCTCGAGGAGAGATACTTGAGCTGAAGAACACGATCAATACGATGGTGGACCAGCTCGCGGGCTTCGCGAGCGAGGTGACAAGAGTCGCCAGAGAGGTAAGGACACTCTCAAGACAATATCTCTCTCTCTCTCGAATGGAAGAGAGTGACGTGATATTGACTCCTGGTCTCCTATAGGTGGGCATAGAAGGAAAGCTTGGCGTACAGGCGCAGGTTGAAGATGTAGAAGGTGCTTGGAAGGAAATCACGAACAATGTGAACACTATGGCGTCCAACCTCACCAGTCAAGTGAGAGCCTTTGCACAGATTTCAGCTTCTGCTACTGATACCGACTGCACCAGGTACACCGCCGCTCTCTGACACTTTTTATGTCCTACTCTGCATTCGCCGGCGCCTTGTCCAATTTCCCGCTTTTCACGTTCTTTCACTAGCACGATGAGATTGTGGACTGTTATGGCTGAGCACCTCTCTTCATTTGTCAACAGCTATATCACCGTCAAGGCGTCGGGTGAAATGGACTCGCTAAAGACGAAGATCAACCAAATGGTCTACAATCTGCGTGAGAGTATTCATAAGAATAGGCTGGCAAGGGAGGCGGCAGAGACTGCGAACAGAAGCAAGTCAGAGTTCTTGGCTAACATGTCTCACGAGGTAAGAAGCAAAATGATCTCGCCTGGGGCTTCTTAATTGGTTTGCTAAGGCCGTGCTCTCTGCATGACCATCATTATCACTTAGATCCGAACCCCGATGAATGGCATTATCGGTATGACGAACTTGACTCTGGAAACAGAGCTCACCCGTCAGCAGAGGGAGAATCTCATGACAGTCAGTTCTCTTGCCAACTCTCTACTGACAATCATCGATGACATTCTCGATATCTCCAAGAGTAAGTCCTTGTCTCCCCATGTTGAATCGTTACCTGGGCAGTTCTGACCGATGTCTGCTTCCTTTCTCCATTGTTTTCCTCTTAATCCTGCAGTCGAGGCTGGCAAGCTGAATATCGAGCGCATCCCGTTCTCTCTTCGCTCTTCTGTCTTCTCAATGCTGAAGACGATGGCTCCTAAGGCTCATCAGAAGAACCTGAACTTGATCTATAACATCAATCCTGCCATTCCTGACCAACTGATCGGCGACCCTCTTCGACTGAGACAGGTGCGTGGATTGATAAATGAGCTGGCGAGGGAAGCTTTTCTCTAACAAGTTTACTCTCTAGGTCATCACGAACTTGGTGGGCAATGCCGTCAAATTCACATCTGAAGGCGAGATTGTGGTCAGCGCCAAGTGCGTGAGGCTGATTGATGAAAACGGTACGGAAGAGGAAAGCTCTCTGGAGCTCACTCTCTGCGTCAGTGATACCGGCATTGGCATTCCTGAAGACAAGGCGCACGTCATCTTCGACACTTTCTGTCAGGCAGACGGTAAGACACCTAGCGACTATACTGGCCAAACACCTTCTTAACCTTTACATCCGTGGCACAGGCTCTACCACGCGCAAGTATGGCGGTACGGGGCTTGGTCTAAGCATCTCAAAGCGGCTTGTTGCTCTGATGGGCGGCCGGCTGTGGGTCAGATCTAAGTATGGAGAGGGATCACGCTTCTACTTCACAGTCAAAGTTACGGAGAATAAGAGCTGCGCATCACCCGCCTCCACGGCGCTCGCGCTACCTTCATCCGTTCCGTTCGAGCCACCTTGTGTCTCGTCCGCGCTAGCTAAGACTAGTGGCGGCTGTGCAGTGATAGGGGGAGCAGATGGGCGAAAGAGGGTAGGCGAGAAAGGAAAGGAGCTCTCTGCCATCTACGTGGGCAACAATGTCAACATCAACGCTGACATCAATCTCCTCATGGAGCAGAAGATGATCCCTTACACTGGAAGATGGATCCTACTTGTGGATGGAGAGGATGAAGAAGAGGATGAGCCTGTTTCTCCCTTCCTGTCTCTCTCTGGCCATTGTGACATACCGGAGGACGAGATGGAGATTGGAACGGTAACGCAGGAGGAGGAGCAACCAGGTGATGATGACGAGGACATGGCTTCTGAGCAAGAGAGAAGCGAGGATGAGAAGGTTGATGAGGCAGAAGAAGGCGCTCAACCAGGAGGAGAAGCTGGCGAGGAGCCATATGGAACTGACAAGGAAAAGAGAAAGAGGAAGAGAAGAAAGAGGGACAGAGCTGATGCAAAGAAACCTCCCCATAGAGAGGTTATTACCAAGAACGAATGGGTTCACAGAGACCGAGAGACCATGGCTTCTCTCATGCTCCAGCATCTTGAAGCGCTCAAGTTGCGGCCGATCAGGGTCCGCACGGCAAGGGAGGCTATTCAGTGGGAAGAAGAAGGGAAGTTCAAGGGTGTCAAGTTCGACGTGGCCATAGGTAAGCACCAGCAGGGAAATAGCCTTGATAGCCTTGAAAATTCAGAATGGCTGGAGAGATAGAGAGAGAAATGACGGGTAGAGAGTCCCAGGGCCTGCAGTTAGTTCAAGAGTCTCTTCTATGATGGTATCCTGCAGTTCTAAGTTTCCTCTTTCCTGCTGCGCTGCCAACAGTGTCCAAGCTCTCGTCCATCCCTCCTCTGCGCCAGTCCCCATATCTGCGCTACATCCCAATGGTTCTCTTCTCACCGGTGCATCCGCCTCTGCTCATGAAGAAGTGCTTTGAGCTGGGCATCCAGTCGCTGACTGTGACTCCAACCCTGCCAGACGTACTCAATGCTCTTCTGCCGGCCCTCGAGCTGCAACTCTCGCTGCCTGCAAACGCTTCTACGCCTCCTACTCCGCTGCACATCCTGCTGGCCGAGGATAATGTAGTCAACCAGAAGCTTGCGGTTAGAGTGCTCGAGAAGTTCGGTCACAAGGTTCAGATTGCCTCAAACGGACAAATCGCGGTTGAAATGTTCCAGATGGGCGATTACGACCTGGTGCTGATGGACGTGCAGATGCCTATCATGGGCGGCTTTGAGGCCACCCAGAGAATCAGGAAGTGGGAGCAGGAGAATGCCACTAGGAGAGGGCAGGAAGTCTGGGAGAGAGTGCCTATCATTGCGCTCACAGCGCATGCCATGATTGGTGACAGGGAGAAATGCGTCGCTGCGGGCATGGTAAGAAGATTGAAGTGTCTACCGCTGTTTAGCCCTGGATGTCTTCTTCACTTATCGTGACTGCTTCTGTACTACCCCATAGATTTTTACCTTTTGTCAACCTAGTGACCTCCATACTTTCCTTCTATCATCATGACCCCTGACCTTCTAATACCAATCTTTTCTCTCTTCCTCTCTCATCATAGGACGAATATGTGACCAAGCCGCTTCGTGTGAATGAGCTGATCGCAACGATTAACAAGTTCCCTCCTAAGCAGCGGCACAGAGAGCAGGGAGCTCACCATCAGCGATGTGTCCAGAGAATAAACTCAGCTTCTCCGGCTTTGTCAGCTGAGGAGGAGAAAGTTGCTTCCAACTCGCGCTGGAGCGAGTAAAGCGATGTGGTCATCAGAGAAGACAATGAATAGCAGAATATGATACTCGGGCAGAGCTGAAGTAGGCGAGTGCTTAGTCTGTCTTCCATAATTCTCTTTGGCTTTCTTCTGTCCGTCAACAGTTGTTGGTCCTTTCCTGCTTTATCTCTATATAGACGCGTCCTACCTACCACCTTGATAATGGCTCAGTTGTGCCTGTGAGTTTAGTCCTACTTCTAATTTTCATGATAATAATCTACATTTGTGGAGGTCATTCACTTTTGAGAAGTTGTGTTGGAGGACTCGCTCAGATAGAATAAGGCTCTGCCCTCGTTATACTCGGGCTTAGGATGAGGGACGGCAGTGAGAGAGGCCCTGTACGTGTCACGCTTTGGCCCTCAGAGCTATGATGAAGTGCATGCAGTAGGCCGCTTATCGACTGAAAGTGTGACTAGTTTCTTCAGCATCGTAGCCGGCATCTGAGGAACGATAACGAAAGGAATGAGAAGAGTTGGGCTTTAGGCGGTAGAAACCTTGTCGCTCTCTTTTATCGTTTAAGGTTAGAGATCGATCGCTTCTCTTTGTGGCCCTTTGCACTCTCGCCTATCGTGATCGTCACCTAAAATCCAGTGAAGATGATCTTTCCAATGCTTTTTCCAGTCTTGATCTGCTCATACCCTTTCTTCAGCTCTTTGAAGTCAAAATGATAGTTATCAACGGGGACGATGCGTCCTGCATCCACCAAGTGGGCCATCCTCTTAAGAATGTGACCCTGCTTCTCCTGCTCCACGTCAAACATAGGCCTTGTGAACATCAGCTCTAAGCCCACGCTAATACGCTTGTAGAAGAAGGGCTCGAGCGAGACTGGCCTGTCTGGAGCCGTGATCAGCTGAATCTTCCCGTTGACATTCATGATATCGCCCCACTGGTCCCATGTCCTAGACTTGTCCTCCGTGCAGAAGAGATAGTCCACTCGGTGGTCCCCCAACTGTGGAAGAAGGTCCTTTGTATGGTCAATGACAAGGTCTGCACCCATCTTGGTGCACCAAGCGCTACTTTCTGGCCTGGAAGCGGTGGCGATGACGAAGAGGTTAAATTGCTGCTTAGCGACTTGGATGGCAACACTTCCAAGGCCTCCCGCTCCACCGATAACGAGCATGGTCTTCCCTGAGTCCAGCGTTGTGATGCCCATTCCCTCCTCGAAGGCTTCCCAGGCTGTAAGCGTTACCAATGGAAAGCCAGCGGATTGCTTAGCATCAAACTTCTTGGGTTTCTTAGAGATAATGCGCTCATCTATGGCAACATATTGGGCATAGCAGCCATTCCGCTTGAGGTTGCCAGCAAACCAGACTTCATCGCCCTCTTTAAAGCCCAGCACGGCCTTGGGGCCAAGCTTCTCTATCGTTCCAACGCCGTCAAAGCCCAGGATGGCATTGTCAGCTCCGCCTGCGGTTACCTTATGGTCGACAGGGTTCATCGCCGCGGTCTTGAGGCGGACAAGAACATCGCGTTCACTCAACGTGGGAATGGGCTGCCGCTGGAGCGAGTGCTCTCCAGCCTTTGTCACCCAGGCGTCCATGGCAAGCTAAAGGGGAGATACGCGAAAGACAGAGATTTAGGGATACCAGCGACTGCGAGTGAGTGTGACAGCAAGGACCCTTTTTCCTCGTGACACTGCAAGCGTCAGAGTTAGATCCTCCTCGCTTGGTAGACAGTTCTCTACAGATCTGTGGGCAGCAGAGCGCATAGGGAATGTCAAACAACCGGACCTCATCAGGTCCATAGTGGTAAAGACTTGATAACGAAGAGAGAAAAGCAGGGTTATGTGAGGAGGAGATGACTGGAAGAGGGCGAGACGGGGACCTAAGAAGCCTCAACTGCCTTTGTCAAAAGAAGACAGAGCACACTTCCACGTCCAACAGACCCTAGGCAGCGGAGAAGGCTGGGTAGATCATCATGAGACAAAAAGGGAAGGTCTTGATAGACATACACAGTCACGAGTCGAGTGCAGAGAGTTGTCCTTTGAGGCGTGGGACAAATGACAAAGCAACCACGCAGCATTCAGACAGGCAAAGGACAGCAGTTGTGACCCTACTATCATCATCATTTCCACATTCGCGATTTCTGGGGCTTCTTACCGACTCTTTCTTCCTCCGATGCAGGCCCAGGGATCCCAACGAGTGCTTCGGTGGCGCCGGCAGCTTGTTGCTTGGGAGCGGAAGATTGAGGAATGGAAGCACTGGCCGTGCGGTGGGAGAGAAGAGAAGCGGGGGCAGCTGTTCTGAGGGGAGGAGCCAGTAAGAAGAACTTTCTCACCTCCAAACACAACTGCTGGCTTCTAGCTTTCAGAACGCGGCTGCAGTTTTCGGCTTTCTCCTTCGCTCCCTCTCACTCTCACTCTCTCTCTCTCTCTCTTTCTCACTCTCTCTCTCATTCTCTCTCTCTCACTCTCTCTCTCTTTCTTTCTCTTTCTCATTTGTCTTTCCCTCGCTCTCCTTCCCTCTCCGTTCTATCTCCCGCGTCTCCCTCTCTCCCTCTCTCTCCCTTGTAGCGCTTGCTAGAACAGATCCATCAGAAAAGCTGTGCAGGTGCTCCAATCCCATATCCTTCGAATCTTCACAGGGTGTCAACTAAGCCTTACATCAGGGATATCCTTTCACACTTTCTTGTTATTTGGAATTACCCCTTCCCTTATTGTACAGTATATACCGCACGTACTTCATTATGCCGTTGACCTTGCATGTTCTGATGGGATGCGCGACTGCCGCGCCGCGCGCACTAAGCTGTTATAATAATCTTACTTCTTCACATTTTCCAGACGATCTGCAGTTCGGTGTATTGCGCTAGCGTGTTCTTTCCAAGGCTTCCTCTGTGCCTACCAGTAGCGTACGAGAGAGACACGTGTTTCGGAAAGGTTTGCGAGATGCTCTACTAAACGTTACAGTGGTAACCGACGAGCCCTTTGATGAGATATTGGCGGGCGGCGGCCTACAAACAACCTCCACCAACGCCTTTTGTCGGTCCTCTTGGTGACGATCTTCATTATCATGTCGAGAAGATTTTGAAGACTCGAGAATACCGTCGCCAGCGCCAATACCTCGTCAAATGGCTCGGTTACCCACTCTCTGATGCTACTTGGGAACCCGAATCCTCCAACCTTCTCCCTATGGTGAAGACGCTCTAACTCTGAACCCACGCGACCTAATATCTGATGGCTTGACTAGTACTTTTCGCTGTACTTTCTTTGCCGCGGACGGCAAGCGCTTAAGGAGGGGAGCATCATGTAACATTTTCTTCTTTTCATCAATACGTTGTTGGGAATGTTTCCATCACTCCAAAGGTCCACGTCAGCTATAGCGTAGTAGTCCACACTCCCCACTCTTGATGGCTTGCCTTTGCATGTTTACTTGATAGCAGTAGTCTAGACCTTGCATGTTCTACATAGCGACGGGATGTGCGACTGCCGCGCTCACCGCGCGCTAAGCTGTTATCTCACTTCACATTTTCCAGACGATCTGCACTTCGGTTTATTGCGCCAGAGTGTTCTTTCCAAGGCTTCCTCTGTGCCTACTAGGAGCGTACGAGAGAGACCTGTCTCGGAAAGGATTCCGAGAGGCTCTAAACGCTATATCATCCTCCTCCGAACCGCTACTCGTACTGAACGTTTGAAGAGTAAGATCATCATCATCATCTCCGCCACTTAATGCACAGCTTCCCTCCCCATAGAGTCTTCTCCTCCACAACAGATCTCCACAACCAGATAGTCAATCGTAAGCAGCGGAGGTGATGCTGAGGAGGGGAGGAGTTTAAACTTACAGCAAGCTGATTTCTTAGCAGTCGTCATTCGTCGCATCAGCGTCGTTCTCTGCTGCTTTCTTCTTCCCTCCGTCATCGATCGTCGCGTCCAGTCTTCTTTCCCAGCCTCATGGCTGCTGCTGATGGTAGCGTGGCTGAAGCAGCTCTGACTAAAATAGCACGAAGTACTTGTAGCAATTAATAAGCATTGACCAGAAGAAGGAGGAGGAGGTCCACAAGAAGGGGAAATAAAACACCATGGTTAATGGACCACTAATAGCAGGAAGATGAAGTCTACCAACAAAGTAGCTAACAACAAGCAATACTTAGCAGCAGCAGCATGATGATGTCCATCAACGCCAATGATTTACAAGTCCTGTACTACTTGTCCTCCTCCAGCCCACCAGCCAGTCCTCAAAAGAAGAGGCGGCGAAAAACGAATCTTTGATATGTTCTAGACACCAGCTTAGTAGTTAATATGCTTCTTTGCACAAATCACTAGCGACGAGCCAGAAGCAGACAGCCTACTTATAGAATGAACCTTAAGCAGAAGTGCCATCTCTCCACTTTCACTTTGTCTTGGACAACCAGCTCGGGCTCCCCTTGCTCACTACTCTTTCTTATTATCTCGTTGTCTCGTTTCCTCAGCCGTTTATTTTAGTGCTAATAAGACTTCCATTCTCTCTCCTCCTTAAGTACTCTCTATCTCTCTTTTTCTGTGTGTGCTTCTTTATAATACTTCTCTCCAAGGGTTACTTCTATCTCGAGGAGGTTGCTTCTTCCTTTCCTTTCTCTCTCTCTCAGTGGGTTGCATTTCTTCGTGGCCTCCTGCCGAGCGGTGAACTCTATTCAGTGAACGCTAAAGGTTTTTTTTTTAATAACTTTCTCTGTCTGTTGCCTTATTGTCTTCTTAGTCAGCAAAACTTCCGTTTAGCAGATCGCCGATGGAGCATCGATCTTCCTCTATTAAGTTGCCCTCTCTGTCCGCAGCATTATTATCCGTACCGGGAGCAGGAGATGTCGTCCTCCTCACCGTCATCTCCAGACGCTGCCAGCACATGTTTGCGAATGACGGTCGTCGTGGCCAAAGTGTATAAATCGTCTGCCTTTTGGGGGAATCTATCGGTCATTATCAAGATGTTGTTCAAAAAAGTGGTCGAGAGTAGTTAGAGGTAAGGCAAACATCTCCTGCCGTCTTACTGATTGCCTTTCTTTTCTGTTGTCAGTCACTTTGTAGGTGGCCGATAATAGTGAGGAGCTGTCTCTTCTTCAGCATTTCTTGTAGCAAGTCATCTCTTCCGCCAGTCTAGGTGACACTTACTTGGCCCCAGCCAAGATGGTGGTGGTGCTCGTGCTTGTTGTTGTTGGTGGTATGTCTCGGATGACGAGTAAAGTAATACAACAGCATGTGGGGCCATTATCATGCTAGATGCACCAGTTTGACAGGAAGGGACTAATAGATCCATCTTCCCTTTTTCCAGAGCAAGGCGGTCGGTGGCGTCATGTCCTTCGTGTAGATACAACTCCAATGCCCGCACGCAGTAGCAGATGATAGACAACATCCATCATCATAGAAGGCTGCATGATGTTTTGTTATCCGGAGCCAGAGTAACGGAAGCAATGAGAGCGAATAATAGGAACTGTCAAGCACTATTAGCAAGAGTTGGGAAGAAGAGACACCAGGGCTGCTGGCAGCAGGCCGAAGGCCAGAAGCTGAGGAACGCGGATGCGAAGGAGGACGCGAAAGGAAGGCGTCACTCGACTGACTGAGGGAACAAAATGGCAGTTTACCTGACATCCGTTACTGTCAGGACCAGTTACAGCCGGTAACGTCAGGGAAAGCGTCCGTTACATCTTGAATAGTGCACTCACTGCGGAAAGGAAGGGGACACAAGGTGGGGCCGGATGATGAAGAAAGAAGGCCGCGGGATGAACAAGAAGGCTTCACTTCGGTGCAGCAGCACACAGGAGCAGCACTCGTTCCGTCCAACAGCGCAGGAGGAGAGAGCGAGCCTCATGATCCGGGAGAGGAGGAGGTTGGAGGAAAGGAGGAGAAGACACGAATAGGAAGAAGTGGACTCTACTAAATGCCGTAGCACGGGCCCTCCTTTTCTCCTCTTCTCTCCTCTCTCTTTCAGACTCTCTTTTGCATCTTGTTGCGCATTATTGGTGCCGCAGAACCGTTCCTCTGTATTTCTCAATCAGCTCTTCAGCTGCCACTTCCCTTTCTTTCCCCTCGGGTGGCCAACGCCGCCGTGCATAAGGGCATGATCAATGGAACGAAATCTTAACTAGCTTCATCCTCCCGTCCTCCCAGCGCGTTCTTCTCTCTCTCTCGTCTTCGTCTCTTCCCTGTTATGCTTTGTTTTCTACGACCATTCCGCCTTCTTGCGGCTATGAAGCGCTCTCCTTCTTCCAATGAACGTCATGCACGAAGTATTGTAGCTGAAAATTGTCATACCGACACCTAGTCAGTGGTGGTGCTGAGCTTGTTGTTCTTAGTACCTCGAGCCCTTCAACTGGAAGATTGAGCTGCACAAAAGTAGCCTTTATCTTTTTCTACTACGGAAGACGAAGTCCTCGTCAGGGTCTCCTCCTTTCACCACCAGTGAACAAGGATGCAGCACACGCCAGGCAGTGAACACTTTAAATATTCCTCGGCTTGTCCGCCGTCAATCAGGGTGGGTCAACTCTGTCAACCGCTGCTGTCCTTTCTTCGGGATAGCCCTCAGGTAGACGATAGCGCCAGCAATATCTTGCACGAAACGAGAGAAGCCATTGATGACCTACTTCAACGAACCTCATCGGCCCCAGTAGTACCACTGTCTCCGCCTTCTCCTTCCCCAAACTTTGTAAGGCTCAGTGCCGATTTATCTCTGCTTCATAGCCCTACGACTGCCTGTAACCAGACGGTGCCCGCTAAAGCCATCACGTCTCCTAGGGAAGGATTCAGAAAAACGTGCTTGCCAGCATTCTTAGTAAATAGAAGTCCGCCCTCTTCCAGTGCAGGGCAAGTCAAGGTCAAGCGCCGTGGTGGTGCTGCGCAAAAGAAGACAATACACTCATCGTTAGCAACGCAAGCAGACAGTGAAGAGAGCGAACGACTGCAGTACAAGACACTCTTCCCTACCTATCGACGCACGGAGCTCTCCTTGAACGAGAGCAATGACACTGTCATGCACAAGTTTCTGGGAGCCAAGGTCCATCGCTTATGGCGACGATACCATAGGAAGAGATACGAGATCATCTTACTTGGAGCCACGAGCGCTCTGGCTTGGGTCAGCGGGATGTATTTGAGCTTTGGCCCTGCTGAAGCGGGAAATAGCGGCTTGCTCCGTATTCCTCTAGCCTGTGTCTTTGTTCTGGCCGTCTCCTGGCTGTGCTTGGGTCTCACGTCTCTTATGAATTGGGCTATGGTGAAGCGGTGCACCGCGGTATACGAGACGCACTTTCTCATGGCGGAGATGTTTCTCTACAGCTCCAGTTGCTTTATCGTCATCGGTCACTCCTTATTTGGTGCCCTCGGCTGTCTGGGAGTCTTTGGGGGCTTCTGTTGCGTCTTCTTATTTTATGACAGCTTTCCCATCAGCGAGAGACCTCGCCTCCGCTATGTTCAACTATTCAACCTGGTGGGTTTCATCGCTCCGTTGGCCTTTATATACGCCGAAGTTGGGGATGGCTTCAAGCCCTATCGGTTGGATCTCTTTGATGGCTTAGTCTACGATGGTGTACCAAACAGTAATGGTGATAGTATAGGCGATAGCACTAGAACAAGCTGTGGGCCGTCAAACAGCGCGAGGCTTAGCCTGTCAATGAAGGACTTCTGTCTCAACCGCGGATACACCATCTTCCTTATGATGGTCAAGCTCGTCTACTCGAGCTTCAGATATCCTGAAGACTGTCTTATCATCAAGTCACGCGTCAGGTCCGTAGAGGTAGCGATAAGCGCGAAGGAAAGCGTTCACAATGGCCACGCCATCGACAAGAAAGTTGAAGGGAAGAAAGATGACAACCTGCAGCCCGTATCGCTGAGAGGCCCGGAGAAAAGAAGGTTGTGCCAACTAACAGTACGTGAATGATGAAGAGTCTGCTCTATCCCAGCCGATCTGGTGGTGTTCTTACTAAATATAATATAGACTCTGCTAACGTGTCCAGTCTGCTGGTGGCTGTGCTCCTCTTTTTGCCCTGGCTCTCCTTTGCCAATTGTGCCCACGGACCCTCGTCGGTCTTATGACAAAGAAGAGGCCCATCAAAGAGGCGGTAGAGAAAAGAAGTAGGGTTACAGATAAAGTTAGGCGGCATCAGAAGAGGCTAGTGGAGCCATCTGACTGTGCTGCTATAAATATTGCGCTATGCCCCAGAGGGAAACAATAGATCCGGCTCCTAGCAGAGGTGCGCTCTTCGTCCAGTCGGCCGGTCACAATGCTATGGCGTAGCTGCTCAGGCACGCAGCCCGTTCATATGTTTCCAAATTCTCTCGTACTTCGTTGGCCTCTCTCTTGTCACTCCTTTGACAGGCCACCACTGTCGGACTGGCTGAAGTGGCTCGTTAAGTTTACGCTACTTTCTCCCATATGAAGCTTCTGCTGACGCACCTGGTGGTGAGTGGATTATGTCTGTCGACCGTACACGGGATCTGATGATAAGAAGGTCGTCAGGATGCTTAAAGCTTGAATAGACAAGCTTCATCATCAGCACAAGAATCGTACAGCCACGATTAAGGCAGAAACCCTTCAGCGACAGGCTCAGCTTATCGGCCACCAGTAACTCCGGATCCCCGTCAGAGCTGCTTCTACTATCACAGCTCTTTCTCGATCTTTCTTCCACAAGCTTGAAGCCTGAGGCAACCTCCAAGCGATATGGACGAACGCGTGTCCCTGCCTCTGTATAGATTAGCACCAAGAATATGGCGAAGGCTGTCATATGAAAGAGCTGGACATAGCGAAGGCGCGGCCTGTCCGCCACTCCAAAGCTGTCATAGAGGAGAAAGATGCAGCAGAAGCCCCCGAAGACTCCGCACGCGGTGAGCGCACTAGGTACTGAATGCTCTAGAAGGATGAAGTAACTGCAGCTGAAGAAGAACATCTCAGCCATAAGGAAATGAGTATCATAGACTGCGGCACAGCGCTTTACCATGGCCCAGTTCATAAGTGAAATGACCGAGAGCCAGAGCCAGAGCACCACAAGAACAAACACAGCTACTAACGCCCCTCGCAGCGCATCCACGGTATCCTCTCCAAGAACCTGCAGCGGGCCGAAGCCCAAGTAGAAGCCTGAAAGCCAGGCAAAGACACTGGTTATCCACAAGCCTTTGATAAAGTTCTTTCTGTTGTGCCTCCGCCACCATTCACATGCTCTGCGTCCCAGTAGCTTATGCATCACGGTATCATTGCTCTCCTCCACTGACAGCTCTGTGTAAGGATAGGTGGGAAATAGAGCCTTGTGCGGCAACAGCCTCTCTTGTTTGGACCTTGTCTTTTGCTCTGGCCCATGTTCACTTCGACCATGCTCCTGCCCTTTGCACTGCTTGACTTTCACCACTCCTGCCCTGAAGCCGTAGGAAGGAGTGTCGCATAGTGAGGGAGGATCGGAAAGAGAACTTTGCTCTGCGCTTTGTAGCCGTACAGACACTGCAGTGCGGCTAGAGGCGGTGATGCTATTCGTTGTTCCAATCGGAACAGGAGTAATAGAGGAACCAGGGTAGTTACTAGTAGAGCATGTTAAAGCGGCCTCTATGGCTGCTTCCACTTCACGAAGGGCATTCTTAGCCGTGTCATCCAGCGGCGGACGCGGACCGTAGAGGTAGGAGACGAGAGGCTGACAAAGTTGAGTCACTGGAGACTTTGACGAGGAAGAAGATGTTACACAGGAAGTACTACCGTGTGCTAGACCTGGCTCCTTCTCTTCTGCCATCCACTTGGCAGCAGCAATCATCGTGTTTGGAGAAAACAGTGCACTCCAGAACCTTGATTCCTCCTATTGTTTGGCACTATCAGGAGGAAGCACCGCTTGTAACAAGCAGCCGGCTCTCCTCCTCCTCCCTGCTGCCTGCTGCCGGACACGCTACGCTTGCAGGAAACAGCTTGACAGCTGGTCGTCCTAGCGCTTAGAGTCGCCCGTCACTTGTCCGGTCAGAAATTGAAGGCAGCAACTTTTGGAACGATAGCACTGCAAGATAACATGCTGCCTGCTACACAGTGGACGGAAGGCTAAGAGCAGCCAGAACTAGGCCGTGGTAGTACGTGAGAAAGGGCGAACTTCTTTGTATAGCATGCTGCATGTCTAAGTAAGCAGAGCACCAGCAGACGGTGCATCAGAGGTGAAGCTGTCTAGTAGGTTGTTGGCGAAGAACAACCGCGTTCTCTTTAAGTTCTGCTCTCCTTCTTCTTGTCTCTTGACTATATAGTTGCCCTCATACAAGTCGATGAGAAGAAAAGACGAGGACCGACAACTGACCTCACAGATCGAAGAAGACGAAGTAGACGGGGCCCCATCCTCAGAAAGAAGAAGAAGGGCCCCTCAACCACGATCGATGGGAAGTACGAAGAGAGCCCAACCAGCTGTTGCTCCTGCTGCTGCCCCTAGCTCTTCTCCCCACGGTGGTGCTCATCAAAGCCGCCCTCCTCCTCTCCTCTCCTCTCACAGCAGCCACCGCCCACCTCGTGTTCTCCCTGAGTTGACAGTCTCGCTCATCATCCTCAGCCCAGAAGGAAGCCTCAGCCTCAGTGCATCACAAGCAGGCCTCACGTACAGCGCTGACTCCTCTGTAACGGACCGAAAAACTGCTGGAACGATCTCGCTTCCCTCCTCTTGGGACGCAAGGACAAGTACAAGTACAAGTATAAATCCTAGGAGCACCAGCTTCGTTTGTTCTTGGTGGTATGGTAGGTCTTGTAAGGGCTGGCAAGCACGCGTTCTAAGTACAAGTAATGCAGGTATACTTATACTGCACACCTCTGTTCCCCCTCGACAACACGTTTGACAACAGTTTCATCATCATCAGATTATCCCTAATCTAGTGAATCGGGTCACTCGACTCAGATTATTATCGGCTTTTTCTAACATTATTATAAAGGAGGGGGCCCTCTACCAGGTCAACATTTCTTATCTTCGGACATCTGGGATAATGGCGGTTGAGGGATAGCAAGAAGGCTGGCAGGTCTCTCTCTCTCTCTCTCTCTCTCTCTGTCTCTCTCTCTCTCTGTCTCTCACTCTCTGTCTCTCTCTCTCTCTTTCTTTCTCTCTCTGTCTCTCTCTCCTCCCTCCCACCTCTCTCTCTCTCTCTTTCTCCTTCCCTCTCCCTCTTCTTGCTACATCCCTCCAGAGCGACGGCCAGCGTGGTCTCTCTTTCTTCTCATTGATCACTGTCACCACTTTTCCTGCTGTTTTTCTGCTCAAGCTCTTCTCTTGGAAGGCAAGCGATGCTGGATATAAAAGAGAGAGAGAGACAGAGACAGAGAGAGAGAGAGAGAGGAGAGAGAGAGAGAGAGAGGGGAGTGAGAGAAAGAGAGGAGGGAGAGAGAGAGAGAGAGAGAGCAAAGGCAAACCGAGAGGCGCCACTTGGGCGTCGTGGCACCAAGGAGAAGGAGACGCAGGAGGAGACAAAGCGGCGTTAGTCAGTCGCAAGACAAACGGAGGAGGAAGAGCCCAGTAGTGGCGGTTATCTTCCTCCGTAGTCGCGACATCTTCTTCTTCTTCTATGACTTTACATAGAACAGTCAATACGCCACGACGCGAGGATCATAGAAGATCGCTTCTTCTGGCTCCCCGCGCGCCAAAGTCTGTTAAGCCTGGAGCAAACGCCCTCAACCAGCTGTCTCTTTCCTTGTTGGCTTACTTCCTCCTGGTCTGCTATCCTTCTCGATGCCGCATGGGCTCTTGCTGGTCAGGAGTGATTAGCTCAGCTGTCCTTGCAAGCCAGTCTGCTACTACCTTTGCACAGCGAGGTTCTATTGGTCACTTGGTCACTTTCTTTTGCGCTCGAGGTTTCTTCCAGCAGCTGCGGAAGAAGGAAGTGTGGCAAGTGTAGGGCGTTCACGATCTTGACAGGTTGTGCCCCGGCATACCAGACCCATAACGTAATGAGCAAGGAGAGTCACCATCTCTCTTCTTCTTCCTCTTCCCTCAGTTATAGGATCATCGCACTGCTTGAAATCTTCTTCTCTCTCTCGGTTGTCTTCGACAGCGTGATGATTGTCCAGCCCTAAGCCCACATCAACATCTACGGAGAGATCGATGGACTCTTATCTCCACTAACCTGTCAGCAACGGACGAAGATGATCAAAGTTAGCAGGAGCAGCGAAGCAGCTATCTCTGACAGTGGCCAATCAAGCCTATCGCCGTCTTCTAGAGAACTCAAGCAGCTATGCCATAGGCTAAGTGTGCTCCTGAGAGGCAATCCTCAACTGGACGACAGTGACAAAAAGGTTTTAGAAGAGGTCACGGCAGCCGTTGAGGGCGTTCTCGGGCGCTCTTCTTGTCTGTTGTCTCTCGCTGCCCCTACTACGAGCACAGCCAGCACTGTTCTGATCAAGAGCTGCTGCAACGCTGACTTGACGCCTTCTCTCCTCTGCGGAAACGAAAGCTCTTCGCGGCCGTCGGAGTCACGTTTGGCCATTGCCACTCTGGCGGTCTGCGGCAGTGGTATCAATAAGAGCTCTAAAGCTCCTCGCCACCCTGCTGCAGAAGGAGATGTTCCTCGCGCGATCTCGAGGAAAGACAGCAGCTTTGCAGGTACTACGGTCGGCGTGGTCCAAGTCAAGCGGCGCGCCTTGCAACAAAAGCATAGAAGAAGTAAGAGAATGGCACAACCAGCGTCATGGGCGCCTCACGATCATCGAGGCAGGATGCCGCCGGAAGAAGCGAGAAAGCAGTACAAAGCTCTGTTTGCTACTTATCCCTACACTGAACTGTCGCTGGAGGAGAGCAACGACACCGTCATGGAAAGGCTTCTAGGGCGTAATGCTGCCTTCTGGTGGAAGAAGAGATGCAACAGGCGTTCTGACCTGTGGGGCATGTGGATCACCAGTGCTCTGGCGTGGATATCGGGCTTGTACCTGAGCTTTGGGCCGAAGCTTGGGCTTGACATCACGGATGACGATGATGAAGGTAGCTCTGCGTTAAGAGGAGCCCTGGCTGGCATCTTTGTGATAGCTGTGTCGTGGCTGTGCTTAACCTTCACTTCCCTCATGAACTGGGCCATGGTAAAGCGCTGTGCAGCTGTGTATGAAACCCATCTACTGATGGGAGAGATGTTTGTCTTCAGCTGCAGCTACTTTGTTCTCTTAGGCCATTCAGTCTTTAGCGCACTCAGTGGTCTCGGAGTATTTGGCGGCTTCTGCTCTGTCTTCCTCTTCTATGACAGCTTCAGCGTTACTGAGAGGCCGCGCCTTCGTTATGTACAACTCTTCAACTTAGTGGCGTTCACACTTTCCCTTGCCTTTATCTACGTGGAACTAGGAGAGAACTTTCGTCCCTATCGCCTGAACCTCGTGCATGGCTTCGTGTTGGAGGACAGGGAGTACGCGGCATCACTGGGAGACGGGAGCAGCAGCAAGAGCTTAACAAATCCGGGATTGAGCTTTGCACTGAAAGACTTCTGCCTTAACCGCGGCTGCACTATCTTTTTAATGGTCCTGAAGCTCGTCTACTCAAGCTTCCGTCATCCAGAAGACTGTGTTATTATCAAGTCAAGGGTACGGTCCACAGAGACAGCCATTGCGTCGCAGCCTGAAAATCATGAGGCAGAGTGAAGGTGAGCGACGTCAAGGCTTGCCTGCGACGAAGCTAGTAGCGGAGGCCAGAGATGTATTCTTCAAAACGTGATGATGATCAGTAGACTCTACTTCAGCGGCAGAAGAGCAAACAGGCGTAGGATTGGCGTATGATGCTGGTCATCACTTTGCGTTTACTCCTTTGGTCGAGATTGTCAACAATAACACGGGCCAGTCGTAGTGTAGTGGTGCCGCTTGTGACAGTCTGGTCATTCTCTCTCCTCCAGTGCTCAGTCCTTCTTCTTCAAAAAGACGTCCTCCTTCAAAAAGAAGTAGTTTTGCAGAGACTATGCGCTGGTAGTCCAAATGGCATGAAGAAGCAACATAGGTGACAGAACATGACACCTTCCATTATAGCCTCTCGTCGTGACTCTATCATCAGACGACGACGCGCTATGTTGCTCTTTATATAAAGGTTAGAGAGACAATGAGCTAGCATCTACTACGGGGGACTCGGGAGCAGAAAAAGAAGATCGGGCAAGAGCTACAGCGTCTTGGTCTCTTCAACTCCTCCTTCTCTACGGTCATCGTCATCCCAAAGGAAGCATCATAATAAATGCTTTCCTCAGCACTCATATAAAAAAGGAAAGGGAGGAAGGACGAAAAGGCACTGAGACCATCGTCATCATCCTCCACGCGCCAAGCACGAGTAGGGTCTAACTACTACTGCCGACGAAGAGAAGCGCACTTCGGATTCGGACTCTTCATGGGATCGCAAAAGAGACTCTGGTGGGATGAAGTCGTAAAGCCATCCTAAGACGAGATCATCGATGTCCATTAATTCCAAGAAGTGACAGGAAGTGAAGACTCATCGCCTTGAAGCTTAACGAGCCCTTCCACACAGCAAAGCGAAGAACCCATGTCGTGGCGCCTCCCAAATTTTCCAAACTAAAGGGACGAGCTGCAGGCCTACAAACAGTCTTTACAGCGAGCCTCATAGGTTCTTCCTCGTCTTGATGGGCTGCTCCCGACGATTGAGGATCCTAGTAGCAGCACACAGCACCACGAACCGCTGCATGAGGAAGAGTCCGCGATTGCAGCGAGTCTCAGATAGACACATCAGAAGCCGAAACACGCTAATATGATGATGAGGATATCTGTTTTGACAAAGAGATACCTTAACTTTTACTTCAGGTTGCTTTCTTAGGGTTCGCTATGTTCAACCAATACCACCCCAAGAAGAGGTAGAAGGAGAGTGGGATGAGGAAAAGGAAGCAGAAAAAGAAGAAGAAAATGAAGAAGAGCCAAGTGCTACAAAGTCCTGGAGTCATCAACGCGCTCTCCTCCACCACCATCGTTATTGGGAAAGGAAGAAAAATCAAAGTTGAACCATCAGCAATAGCGATAGGAACGGACGAGGAGAAGAAGAAGACGTAGCGCAAGACCTTCATCACAATCGATCAGGCAAGCAACAGCGGCGTCCAACTGCTGAAGAGGAATGCGCTTCAGAATCTGTAGCGCATTCTCTTCATGGAACGCGAAAGAGATTCTGGTGGGAAGAGCTAGAGCCTTTGCCAATTGAGAGCAATGACTAAGAGGACCAGGCCTCAAGAGCAGAGCGATCACTCTGAAGCTTCACGAGTTGTTTTAACGAGCCAAAATCTATTATAAGGAGTGACTAGTAGACTACTGTTCAGCAAGATGACATGAAAAATGTACTAAGACTACGAAGAACAAGAGCGAAAGCTACTATTGAGTAGGCCAGAAAAGGGGAAAAAGAAGGAAGGAAGCAGCTCCATCATCATCCACCCGGCCACTGTTCGCCCTTTTATTAGCTACTACGACCTATAACTCATAAGATAAAGTAAGAAAGATTTATAGTAATAGGGCCTTATTATTAGTAGTAGCTATCAAAGATCACCAAACCAGTAGTTACCCACTACTGTTTTACACCAATAAAAGCACTAGTTCTATGTCTAAGAGCGTGGCAAGGAAGGAGGTTGACAGAACCGAAGACAGGGCAGGAAAGAAGCATGAATCTTAGGCCACTCTCCCTTGGCAAGCGATAGGTCTCTCTCTTGGCAAGCTTAATTAACCACAGATACAGAACGAGTTACTCCCTAGGAGTAGTGGACACTAAAAATGTACTCGAGTATCTGCCCTATTAGAGTAAGGATATAGGAGTTTTAGAGAAGCTGTCGCCTAGTCCCAGTCTACTACTTAGGGTTAGGGTTAGGCTAGGGTTAGAGTTCTACTCTGTTTGATAATTGATAAGGCTCTTCGCCAGCCAGTTGTCCAGCGGCGATGCTGCTAACCTTTGTCTATGATAGAATGTGACTCTTCAATGTCAAGGACGCATGCTTCTTTCCTGCCTTGTCTTCGGTTCTGTCTCTCTTAGGCCACTCGCCTATTGGCAGAGACACGGTTCGCAGGAAAGGGTGAGGTAGCACAGAGTTTATTCCAGCACCAATCGTTACATGCGGAGCCGCGAGACAGAGCACCAGATCATCCGCCACCCCTAAGTGGTTAACAACTACTAGATACGGAATCAGCTTATTAGTAGTGCAAGAACGAAGATGCCAGTCTGCCTGCAGAGAGAGCGAGAGCGAGAGCGAGAGAGAGAGAGAGAGA
>FLMG01001674.1:32380-35423 GCA_900088475.1 Hyphochytrium catenoides | reverse complement strand
GAGAGAGAGAGAGAGAGAGAGAGAGAGAGAGATTGATTCAGGGATGGCCACTTGATATGACCTCATCTAACGATCCAAAGTCTTCCCTCCAAGGATCATCTTCTGCTTCCCCTGCTTCCAACACTTCCCGACAACTTTCCAGGTGTTCTGCCTTCAAAGGATACTAAGAGAAAAGACGAAGGAGAGAGAGAGAGAGAGCAAGTGCAGAGGGTCGGGAGGGTAAGTGTGAGCCCGCAAGAGCCTCAAAAGTAAGAGATAGACGGAGTAACGAGAAGAGGGACAGAGGCCAAAGGGAGCACGTGAGGCAAAGTTTGGGAAGTACGTCACCACAGGAGAAAAAAAGAGAGAGAGAGAAAGAGAGAGAGAAAGAGAGAGATGGGCGAGAGACAGAAGCGGAAAGACAAAAAAAAAAATAAGAAAGCCCGCCCGAATCAGATCTAGGGAAAGGGAGATTGCATTGGAGGCAAGCGTAGACTAGTAGGAAAATGGAGAGAACAAGAGAAAGAGAGAGAGAGAGAGAGAGAGAGAGAGAGAGAGAGAGAGAGAGAGAGAGAGATAAGGCGAGAAGAGAGGAAGAAGTGCAGAGGACAGTGGCAAAGGAGGTGTGTTTTCCTTACCACGACCATGGTCCCACAGTGTCTAAACCGTACAGAGCCAGGCAACATTGGCACCGGATCGCGTTTGTTGATCACTCGATAGCTTTTAAGAGAGAGAAAGAGAGAAACAGCGGAGGAGAGAGAGAGAGAGCGAAAGAGAGAAGGGATGGGAGAGACGAGGGGTGAGGTGGGGCTATAAGGACTCCAGGAGTGCAGATTCTATACAAGTGAGAGCGCCACGAGGAGGATGAAAAGGAAGGAGAGAGAGAGAGTAACAAGACAAGAGAGGGAAAGCCAGAGAGAGAGGAGAAGAGAGCGAAAACAGAGATTGAACAAAAAGGCACCGAAAGGATTCACTGAGAGAACAGAAGAAATAAGGAAAGAGAGGAGAGAGAAACCCGAAACGCTTAGATATGTAGACTGATAAAAGGATAGATAAAGAAAACGAGAGAGAGAGAGAGAACAAGAGACAGAGAGAGCGAGAGAAGAATATATAAAGATGCGTAAAAGAAGCACAAAGTAAGGGAAGAGAGAGAAAGAGAGAACATATATGTAGAGAGAGATGCCTCCACCTGGTGGGAACAATGAGATTATATATTCCTGCCCACTCCTTGCTCCCCGTGCGCGGCATCCCAAAGGTATAAACCTGGAGAGACTCGACAGGAAGAGGCGACACGCAAGAGAGAAGGTCGAAGGCGAAGAGATACGCAAGCGATCCGCCTAAGGAATGACCCTAAGCGAGAGAGAAAGAGAGACGGAAGAGCGAAAGAGAGAGAGAGAGAGAGAGAGAGAGAGAGAGTTGTGAGAAACGACAAGGGAACACATCAACCGGACACAGATCAAAAAAGGGGAAAGGCAGCGACAGAAAGCTGCCGAGGGGAAAGCGGTCGATAGCCACAAAAGAGAGAAACAGAAAGAGAGAGGCGAAAGAGAGTAAGAGACTCACAGTTATAGTCTAGTTAGACTCACAGAGAGACAGAAGAATGGAAGAGATCGTTTGCGTCACGTCAGAGGTCCTTTATGGGCCTCCCTCTTCTCTCTCTCTCTCTTTCTCTCTCTCTCTCTCTCTTTCTCTCTCTCTCTCTCTCTGATCTCTCTCTCTCTCTGATCTCACCGTGACAACTATGGGCTTCTTGGCCACTGTGGGATCCTTGTAAAGGTTCAGCAGCGCCGCCAGAACTGAAAAGCGGACTGCGTTGTACGTCTTTAGGAAGCCTAGATGCACCCGCAGCTAGATAAACGGCGGGAGAGAGAGAGAGAGAGAGAGAGAGAGAGAACGAGAGAGAGAGAGTGAGATTACAGAAAGGAGGACGTAGAGGTAAAGGTTAAAAGAGTGGAAGTGAGAGAAAGGGAGGGAAGAGAGAGACGGAAGTAGTGAGAAGCCAGGGAAACAGGGAGAGACGGTTGAGGGAAAGAGAGACAGCTTGGTGACGAAAGAAGAGAAGAGGAAAAGAGAAGAAAAAGTCGTTCCAAACAGAAGACAGGGCCAAGCGGAAGACTAAACAATAGGACTCACAAGAGAGAGAGAGAAGAGTAAGAGAATGGAGAAAAGAGGACAGAGCAAATGCAAGTGCCTAATAAAGGATGAAAGAGAAAAGGAAGAGGAAGAGAAAGAGAAGAGAAAACGCTGAATATAAAGAAAAGAGACAGCAAACAAACCGAGGAGAGAAAGGAGACAGGAAATGCACCTTTTTCTTTCTTCCAAGCTTGTTCGGGAAAGGTGTCAGCGATATCTGCACATCGCGAAGGACATTGTAGAGATTATTTGTTCCTCGGAAGACGACTGCGACATGTTCGGGGCCTAGAAAAGAGAGGAAGGAAAGAAAGAAAGAGAGAGGAAAAAGGAAGAGAAAGGGAGAGAGAAAGAGAGAGTATGGGGGGAAGAGGAAGAGAACAATTAACAGAAATGATGCTGAAAGAGGGTAAATGCCGGGCTATACTCACTCTGGCTGGTCTGGCTGGGCTCTAGTGCAGTTCTCAGTCTCTCTCTCTCTCTCTCCCTCTTGCTCTCTCTTTGTCTCTCTCTCTCTCTCTTGCTCTGAGCGTGATTGAAGCGCTACCTCCCCTGCCTGACGCTGGCCTATTCTTCTTTTTCCTATCGCGGGCTTCGGGGTTTCCACGGCTGGCTTTCAATCTCTGTGTGCCTCTCTGTTTCTCTCTCTCTCTCTCTCTCTCTCTCTCTCTCTCTCTCTCTCTCTCTCTCTCTCTCTCTCAACCTCTCTTCTGTTTTTGTTAGTCCTCAAGAGCCTCCATTTACCTTCGGCTATGAAGACCTTGGTGCCGGTGTAGGAGGCCGCCTGAAGGACGCAGTCATATTCGTCCATCTGTGACGGGAACTCAACGGCTAAGAGAGAGAAAAAGGAGAGAAAAAGAGAGAGAGAGACAAGAAAGCTCGCCTATTAGAGATCAATGAGCCTACTGGAGAAGGAGACGGGCAAAGAAAAATG
>FLMG01001674.1:24880-27380 GCA_900088475.1 Hyphochytrium catenoides | reverse complement strand
AGAGAGAGAGAGGTGTCAGTCAAAGGGTAAAAGTGTTGATGTCATAGACAAGAGACAGGAGTGCAAAGAGAATGACAGAGAGAGAGCGCAAAAATTGAGTTGGAAACGAAAGATACGAGAGAGCGAGGGAGACCAAGATATATCACTCCGCTATAACCTGCTGGTGTGACGCAAAGAGAAGAGAGAGAGAGAGAGATAGAGAGAGAGAGAGAGGAGAGAGTTGGATGATATCTCTATTCTTACATGAGGCGGTCGGAGCCAATGTTGATCGGATCACTGCAGTCACTTCTCATAAGCCGAAGCACAGCCTCCACACAGTCATCCACCTGCACACCACAGAGAGAGAGAGAGAGAGAGAGAGGGAAGAGAGAGAGTTATCATCGTGCAGGCAACTACGAAGAACGAATGACAGGCCTGAATCGAAAGAGAGAAGTCTAGCAAGCCCCAACTCCACCACTGGAAGGGAGAGATAGGGAGAGAAGAGAGAGAAAGAGAGAGAAGACTCACCAGGCAGAAAGACCGCGTTTGCTCTCCGTCTCCCCACATAGGAAACTCCTTGTCATTGGTGATGACCTTGCGGCAGAAGGCTGCGGGAGCCTTCTCTCTCCCTCCCTTCCAGGTGCCCTGAGGTCCGTATATGTTATGGAAGCGCCCGATGCGCACCTCCATCTTCGCGTGATCGTGGGCGTGCCAGCGGCAAGCTTCCTCCATGACAAGCTTCTCAAAGCCATAGCTGGGGGAGAGAGAAGAGAGAAAGAAGAGAGATAGGGAGAGAGAGAGAGAGAGAAAGAGAGAAAAAGTAGGAGAGAGAGTTCCGGAGTGTCAGTTTGTGTATGAAGAAAGGAGACCAAGGTGCAACAGTATTCTTCCGTGGTAGCGATCCAAAAAAGGCTAAGAGACAGAGAAGCAAGATACTTCCTGTCAATTCAATTCACTTCTCTCTCTCTCTCTCTCTCTCTTCGTCTCTCTTCTCTCCCTCGATAGATAAGACACTTACGCGTTACTCCTAAGATCTGAGGGCCAGACGTCTTCCTCCTTCAAAGCTGGGATGATGGCCTCTTCCTGCTTATAATCAGGGTAAACGCAGGCCGAAGAGGCGAAGAAGAAACGCTTAACGCCGTATTTTGCTGCAGATTGGAGGAGACAGAGTCCAATCCGAAGGTTGTTCTGCAGAATGACGGAGTGGTTGGAGAGAATGAAGCCCATGCCGCCCATATCTGCAAGCCACAAGAGAGAGAGAGAGAAAGAGAGAAGAGAGAAGGAAAGAGAGAGGGAAAGAGGGAGTGAAAGTGAGAGAGAGAGAGAGAACGAAGTCAAATGGAGTCAGTTGAAGCTCGAACTCTATAGAAAGAACGGGTAAGAGAGAAGAAGATATCGATCCTTTGAGTTGAATAGAGAGAAGAGAATGTGAAGATAAGTAGAAGAGGACTAGGAAAAGACAGGCCAAACGAGAAAGAGAGCGAGGAGAAAAGAAAGAGAACTTCTTTTCACAGGCAGGAGGCACAAGCATACACCAAAACCACGTTGAACAAGGGAGAGACAGATGGCACGAGGCCCAATGAGAGCTCCCAGAGACAGAGAAAGAGAGAGGGAGAGACAGAGAGAGAGAGAGAAAGAAGAAACGTCACAAAGAAGTTCAATGCATCCACTCTCTCCTTACCGGCAGCAAGGTCATAGACCTCATCTACGCCTTTGGTCACCTTGTCGCAGTTCTCCTGTGAGCGCAGGTCCACATTATGGAACTCATGGCAGAATTCTGACTCTTCAAAGTAAGGATTCTCCGCCCAGTCCGCGACGATGACATAGTAGCCGTCTTCCTTCAGCCGCTTGGCCAGATGAGAGCCGATGAATCCTCCTCCACCAGCCACGAGGACCTTCCCCTTGCTCCCAGCCTTGGTCTTCTTTGCCTTGGAAGAAGGAGAAGATGCGCTATCCGTGCTGGCCGTGCGCTTCTTTGTAGGAGAAGGTGGAGGGTGGGGCTTGTTATCGACAGGAGCCATGGCGCGGTGCGTTTTCCCTGTGTTAATATTAGGCGGAGAGAAGAGATGTGTCCTAGGGAACGTTGTCTGCAGACGGAGATTTGGATTGTGAAGATTTTGGGCGGGTGGCGTCTGACTGTGATTGATGCTGGGTTGTAGGGGCGGAGAAAGAGAGAAAGAGAGAGAGAGAGAGAGAGAGAGAGAGAGAGAGGGTTGACTGTTGCGCCGAGTAACGTTGACAAGAAAAAAATGCTCTTTTCAAGGGAGAAAAAGAAACCTTTACCCACCCACCCTTAATATCCTTCCTCTCTAGGTTACCCAGGTCTTGTATGAGAAATGTATCCTTCAACCTTGATTATATGGGGCTTCTCTGGAGCCCATGATACCCATAAGGTCTATGGGTAATCAGGGATATATCCAGTTGAACCGTCGTGAGAGAAAGACACAGGCACAGCAACGGCTAGAAGGAGAGAGAAAGACGGAAGAGAGAGAGAGAGAGAGAGAGAGAGAGAGAGAGAGAA